>PITA01033360.1:0-12862 GCA_004023965.1 Spilogale gracilis | reverse complement strand
CCAATTAAAAGTCTGACTCTTGGTTTCAGTTCAGGTTATGATCTCACGGTCCCTGAGATAAGAGTCCTGGGCTGGGAGGCTGCCTGAGGATTCTCTCCTTCTGCCTCTCCCCAGACTGGTGAGTTCCCTCTCTCTCCCTCTCTCAAATACACAAATCTTTTAGAACACATTGTATACAATGGGGAAATACGTTTTAAAACGTGCATGCAACATTTTCTACTGATATTCACAAGCATTTCTTGCAAGATTCCCTTGTGTAGTCAAACACTGGGAAACTGTCTCGGAACTACAGTTAAACTACAAGGAGCAATTTATCAGCAACATTGTTCCGGGGATGAGACCGGTGACTTAGGGTTGTAACTATCTTGCTCTGGAGTTTCTACTACTCAGTCACCTTTGTGTATCTTGGCTTTATGCCAAGCTAACACCATGAGGTGGTTTCAAAACCTTTCCCTGTGAAGCCTGCTGGGCTGATGTCTGTAGAAAATGATTCATAGGTCATTTCCGCTCTTTCTATATAGACTGAACAACTTTCTTTTAAAGGTACTTCTTTATATTTATCCTTTTGGAAGTTCACATGCCAGTTTTCTGCCCAGTGGCATAGGCTTTTGAAATACTTCAGCAGCTGATATTTCGGTCACTGTGAACTCACCTACCGGATCATTTATAACACTTTAACATGAGGTTAGTACCCACACCATGCTTGGGGGAAACTCACTATTTAGTAAGAGAACAATAATGTCCTACATTTCCGCTCTATTTCTCCCCTGTTTATTGTCCCTTAAATAGGTCCCTCAGCATGGCAGGCAAATCCGGCTGCTCAAGCCCATGGTGATATTTTGATGGATTATAGAGGAGTTTATGGATCTGAATCATTTTTATGCTTTGGGTGATTCTTTATAATTTGTCCAGACTCCAACAGATCACTTTGTTATTATTACTTACCACCACGACTCTTGTTTGCAAGGGATGGAAATCCAACTCAAACCAGCTTAACTGCAAAGGGGGCATTATGGTAAGAATTTAAAAGTATTTCATAGAAGCCAAAAGCCTGGACTCAAAAAACACGGGACCCAGGCATCCAAAGACCATCTTGCCCATTTTTTTTTTTTCTTTCTGCATCATTTTTATTTCCCTTTTGAGGAAAACATTTAGCTTCTGGTCCATACAGCAAAATTACTTTCTTATTCATGTTGACCAAGTTCATAGGAGAAAACATACTATCATATTGATTTGCATGTTTATTATTAGTGAAGACAAAAATATTTTCTTATTTATCTTTTAAAACATTTTTTAAAAATTATTTTTTTTTACTTATCAAATTTTTTAAGATTTGTAGTCATCATTGGTAAATTGCTCCTTTACCTACTTGGCCAATATTTGGGGGAAGGCAATAAGGAGTTTACATGATTTTAATTTCTTTTAAGATCTTTTTATATTTTTAGAATATTAACCCTATTTTGGGAATACAGATTGCCAGTGTATTTGTATCTTTAGCTTTTTATGTGGTAGTTAGTGTAAATAAAATTTGTAAAATTTCTATTGTTTTTCTGTTGTCAACTTTTTATCATGTTTAGGAAGTTTTCAGTCATTACATAAAACTCCCCTATAATGTGTTCTAGCAATTCTATGAGATTTAAAATCCTTTCAAGGGGCGTCTGGGTGGCTCAGTTCGTTAAGCCACTTCCTTCAGCTCAGGTCATGATCCTGGAGTCTTGGGATCAAGTCCCACATCGGGCTCCCAGCTCCGCGAGGAGTCTGCTTCTCCCTTCTCATGCTCTCTCTCACTCACTCTCTCTCTCCCTCAAATAAATAAATAAAATCTTAAAAAAAATAAAAATAAAAAAAATAAAACCTTTTCAATCTTAGATGTGCCTGGAATTTACTTTGTAAGATGTGATGTAAATAATGACATTTACTTGGAGTTCTTTTGCTACTTGTTTTAATAATTTTACTACAAACTCCATCCTTTGAAAAGAACCATATCATATTCTCACACACACACGCACACACACACACACACACACACACACACACAATTTAGTCTGGGGTGGGGCATAAAGTAGCCAGTGACATAAAGTAAGCATTACTCATGATTTTGTGATTCACAGATTCAGAAAGGGCTCAGTTGGTTGCTTCGTCTCTGTTTTGTGTGGCACTAGCTTGGGTGGCTGCTCCTGGGGGACCCAACAGCAAGATGTCTTCTTCCCTCCCTTGTCTGGTGTCTTCTGTTCCTTGGCCTCTTTTCTTCTCAAGACACATAGCATCTCATCCTACAAAGCTTCTCCATGTGACCTAGGCATTGCACCACATGGCAGTTTCAGAATATTTTCTGGGCTTCCACAAGGCAGGAAGTGAAGCTTGCCGGGCCAGGCAGTGGGTAAGCCCAGAAATGACACAGCGTGAATTTACCGTATTTTACCCGTCAGTGCAATCATAGAACCAGATTCAAGGACAATTGAAACTGTTCTTCTTATTCAATGTTAAGTATTTGGTTAAAATAATAATTATTGCATGTTTACAATGTGAGAGACCTTATACTAAGGCCCTAATGATAAAGAAGTGCACCTCACAGAACACAACCTTCCCGGAGCTTGTCGATTTCCACCTTGCCCCTCAGGAAAACTTTTATTCTTCTACCATTGTACAATAATTCTTATATTTATACACCTTCAGTCCTATAAAAGCAAGTCTTTATGAAAGAAAGTATATTCCTGATTGCTTCTATTCATTGTCTCTGTCTTCTCCATTAAATTTCTCTAAAAAACAGCTTGTTGTTTATGTATATGAGTATTTATTTTGCGATCAATCACTTATCATTCAAAATTCTGGCAGAAAATAGAAGTCATGCTCAAAGGGTTTCGGGAGGACAGTTTGATGGAATGATGCTATAAAAATGTGATCAGAGTTAAGGGAAGCAAAATAAGGTGGACTCAGGCACTAGGGACCCTGAGCAAACATTACCACCGTTTACTTCGCTTCAAGAGATAAGCGGATAAAACGCCTGGAGAACACTTGGAGCTATGAAGGAAGGGCAGACTTTCAGAATAGTGACTACAGGTGCAGCTACGACACGAACAGCACAACAGGGAGGGCGGGGTGTATATCCTGGCCTCTCTTCCTCTGAGCCTTCCAGAAGTTTACCAGCACTTCCTGTCGGTAATCCCAGCACTTCCTGTTGGTAACCCAGCACTTCCTGTCGGTAATCCCAGCACTTCCTGTCGGTAATCCCTGCCAGGAACTGGAGGGCAGAGAAATTCAGGTGATCAGAGTCCACAGAGTCAATCCCAAGCACCCACCTGATGAGAGAATCAACACAAGTAAGCCTTGGGGGAAGGCAGCGAGTGGAGAAACACCAGTCCAGCACCCAGATGGAATCTGTATGTGTTTGTTTCAAAGGTGTTTGATGCAGTAATCCCACTTCTGGGTCTGTATCCAGAGAGACTGAAATTGGGATCCCTGAAGAGATACCTGCACTCTCATGTTCACTGCAGCATTCTTCTCCAAGGAGACATATGTAAACAACCTAAATCAACAGTGGAGTGGATAAGGAAAATGTGGTATATATTCAAAAGAGTGTTTTTCAGCCTCAGGAACTACTGTCATTCGCTACAACATGGATGGGCCCAGAGAACATTGTGCTAAGTGGAATACACCATACACAGGAAAAATGCCAAAAGATCCCACTTGTATGTGAAATCTAAAATTGTTAAACTCATGGAAGTATGAAACAGAATGGTGGTCATCAGGGGCTGAGCAGAGGGGGAGCTATGTTAAATGCTCTTACCAGTAAACAAACAAACAAACAAATAAAAAGGGAGATGGGAGAAAATTTTTGGAGGTTGTACATATTGTTAAAGCCTTGCGCTGATACATACTTATCTTCAAATTCATCAAATTGTATACATTGTGTACATCGTTTTGTACGTCAATTGTGGCTCAATTAAGTGTTTTTTACAAACGTGCGGATGCATAGCACTCAGAAATGACAGAAATGAAATTAAGAACATTAAAATAATAAAAATTAAAATAAATAAATAAAGGTGTTATGATCCATTCTCTCTTGCTTTCTTGGTAGAGGGATGGAGATAATAATGATTTTGCTTCTTCCGTCTTTGGTAGTGAAAATTAGAATGAATTGAAATAGCAACCATGCTAACCATAAATACGCATGCATTTTGTTTTTGTTTGGGAGTTCCCATCAATTTCATGAATTGAGGTAAACATTGCTCTATTTCCCAGCCAAGGAGTTACAGAGTAGAGAAGGTAAGCAACTCATTGGATTATACCAGTTAGTGAAAGTTGAAGCCAGGGACTTCATCTGAATCTATCTGATTCCAGAATCCTCATTCTTAACCATATGCTTCAGGGACTCTCTTATTTATTTTTAATTTTTTAAATTTTATTTTATTATTATTATTATTATTATTATTATTATTATTTGGTCTAGCTGCATTGACTAACTCCTAAGTAGTAATTGTCACGTGAACGAGAAAAGGCAGCTTGTTCATAAATAACCAATTATTTGAGAATTTCATTGGGCCATGATGTGAGCTCTTTGACTTAGGTATGTTTAAACATATTTAGAAAGAACAATTTTGTTGTCATATTTATAACAAAGACTTTTTTTAATTAAAGCAAAATTCTTAGTTAAGTTCAACATTCAAGGAGTCCACCAACCTTGATATGTGTTTGATTCTCTCTTTTTCTTATCAAGCACCTATACTTACTTCCAATAACTCTTTTCTTAGTGGCTGTGTTACGCACAGAATCTTATGTTACAAATCACAACAACAAAATATCATCCACACCCTATTTTGAGCTTGGGAAATTTTTTAAGCCCTCCTGATCTCAGTTTGTTTGGGTGGGAAATAAGGTCAACTTAAGGGCCATTCTAGGCTTTATTCTTCTGGGAGTCTGTAAATGTGAAAGAGAATCCAGTGAATTCATCCTCTGATACTTCTCAGCTAAATTTGGAGGCTCTGATTGTTAGAAACATTCCACCTGCCACGTTCTTGATAATACATATTCACTGAGAATTTCAGTTTGTTTAACCAGAACATAAGAGAAAGGGAGATTTTTATCACATCCTCCTTTTAATATGTACATATTTATATCTCTCCTCTATAAATGTAATTTATGCATATATTATATTTATCTGTGATTCTAACATCCATTTCTGTATTAATCAGACGTTCAGTTGTTAAGTGTTGACACTATAACCACTTTCTGGGAACCGTAGTCATTTACAAAAAGGACTCTGGGGGGTGCCTGGGTGTCTCAGTCAGTTAAGCACATCGGACTCTTGCTTTCACCTCAGGTCATAATCACAAGGTCTCAATTTCAAGCTCTGCTTTGTGCTCCATGCTGGGCGTGGAGCCTACTTAAAAAATGAATCAAATAAAATAAGAATAAGAAGGACTCTGGGATGCATTAAACTCCTAAATACTAATGATGCTTCAGTAAAGTTGCTATAAGGATTCTGGAAGCTGCCTTTCCCCCTTTTTTTTATATTTATGAAGATTGTTGCCCGCAAAGACTTGCATAATTCCTGTAACTATTGCTTACAACAACAGCCTGCTCTCCTGTTTGATGCTGCAATGTGCAGTTATCATTAAATCCTATGGATTCGATGTTTGTGGTGCTCTGGAGGGGATGAGATTCTCAGGAGCCGAAAAAGCAGTGTATTTAGTTGCATGTATTTTGATTTTAAATCTTTAATGTTAGAAGAACCAATCTATTTTTTTCTATTCTATTTCTCTAGGATTAGATAATTATGTGCATATACACTAATTCATTAATTCATACAGCCTCTATACGTTCAGTGAAAACAGAGAAGGGTAAAAGCCAGTATTGTGATAATCAGCATTTTTTTTTTTTTTTTTTTACAGTCTCCATCTTTTAAACAAAGTATCATGTACATGCCTGGGATGCATTTTTGTCTTTCACTTTCTTTTTAAATTCAGATTATGAGTTGATTCACTTTATCTAGACTTAACCTTGTTTGTGACTCTTGCTACATATAAAATTGAAAGTGATGTGAAACCTGGAAACAATTAAAGTTCATCTTGTAAGTGATAGAAAACATCACTGAGGCTTCAATTGCCTCTCTCCCACTGTTAGGGAAATAGAGTTGAAGATGTGCTTTTCTACCTCTGGTTGATGTGAGTAACTGAAGGTGAAGGATTATTTAGCATACAGAACCTTAATGGAGCAGTTCAGGATTTATTATGTAAAACACTACCTTAAAATAGTATACTTTAAAATGGTTTTGCTTTAATAGGTGGGGGGAAAAACCCTCCAGGCTCTAAAAGTATTTTTTAAAATATGTGGTCTTCCTGTCTCAATCATATGTGACTTTTAAATTTTCCTTTAAAAAGGTACGACTTAAAATATCCCATAATAGGATTTTCTTTGTTCCAGCTGTGATATCAGGGAAGAAGAAGGAAGAAATATATGATATGGCTTAATCCCTTTTCTAAGGCCACATTACTACATCTGCCTGATTTTCAAAAGGTTCCATTCATTTTTTTAGATCATGTTGCTCCTTTTCCCCTCTCCCAGCAATCCTGTGAAACACAAGTGGCATTAGTCCTAGGAATGGGCCATAAACTAGATGTGGCTGCTTTTGAAACATATGTTGCATTTTTCTGCATGTGATTATGATGAAACACCAGGCATTGTTCTAAAGTGATTATAATGATGACTAGTTTAACTCTAACAAACCTAGAAGAGAGGGACTCTGATTATCCCTCTTTTATAGATGATGAAAATGACACAGGAGATTTGAATGACTGTCCCTCCCGTAAAACAACAACTACATGAACGGAACGCCTGGGGTGGCTCCGTGGGTTAAAGACTCTGCCTTCGGCTCAGGTCATGATCTCAGGGTCCTGGGATCGAGCCCCACATCAGGCTCTCTGTTCAGTAGGGAGCCTGCTTCCTCCTCTCTCTCTGCCTGCCTCTCTGCCTATTTGTGATCTCTCTTTTTGTCAAATAAATAAATAAAATCTTAAAACAAACAAACAAACAACAACTACATGATGGAACGTCACTTGAATCCAGGCCACGTGACCCCAGAGGCTGTGTTCTTGGGAGCTCAGCAAGGTAAGCCTTGTGATCAAGGACAATATTTATTTTATTGGTTTATGCTATCCATGTTTCTCTTTTCTTTGGCTGGATAGACAGACACATTTCTGAAACAAGATCAAGTGCTCTTCTTTTTTTGTTATTTGTTTATTTGTGTACTTCACAGTATAATGCCACATAATAGTTTTCATGGGTTAAGGAGACGTTAGTTTTGCTTGGACATCTTACTTAATCAGGGACGGTTGCTTCTCCTTGTGCTCAGGGTGTTCTAGGTCTTTCCTAGAGCTTCCTCTTCCCTTGCATCTGCTGCCATCCCCTCTGTTGTTCTTCTAAATTCACTTTCCTTCTGAATTCTTACTTTGCCTCTCCAATGTCTATGTAGTTAACTTTTGCTTAAATGTTTCCTAGAGGCCACTCATTCCTGTCAAGTTGTTGGAAGGATGTGATATTTTAGGGTTCTTCTCACCAGAATAAACATCAGGAAAATGTGTAGGTTCTAAGACTGAGAAGTAGATCTGATCGTGGATCTCAAAAGAGAAATATATGCTGAAGTTGACTTCTGTCAAAGCGTGAGATCAATATGGGTTTCGTGAATTTTTGAATTGAAATATCAACCCTTCAGAGGGAAGACATATTTAATTACACAAATTAAAATTAATGTAATGTTCAGCTGTAGAACATCAAGGAAGAGAAAGAGAATACAGATGGTTCTCTTTGAGAATAAATATAAGAAGGTCTTGTGTGTTAATGGGGATCCTGTAGTCGGAAGGGTCAGAGAGGGAGTGCTGACACTCAGAAGGAGTGACTGGTGGGATAGTAGAATTTGCTGTTTCAGTGTCAAATATAGACTTAAACTGCAAGCCAGACCTGGATAATGCCCCAAATTTGGCCCTCAAGCTTGAGTATTATTTAGACCGTATCAAAAATCTCAAGTTGGAGGTACAGAGAAGAGATATCAAAAGTGAGAAAAATATCCAAGACCCCAAACCAGGCAAACTTCTCAGGGTAGTTATAACATTACAGAGGCTCAAAGCACAAAGAATAATGACAGAACAAAGGTCTGGCCAACAGCCACGAATGCAAAAGACAAAGACACAAAAGGGAGGACTGTTACTTAAGAGGGCTAAGATGGGGGGGTGGTGAGAATAGGGAACCATGGCATTTATGGGTTGATTACTTAAAGTAGGAAGTGAGCAAATGGAGAGGAGACAATCCTGGTGGGCCCAGCAGTCCTGACTGTCCGAATCCCAACTTATCACATGGACACAGGAAGGTGACGTGGCAGGGGCCCTGGTAACATCATTCTAGGGACACAGTGAGCAGGGGAGTAAGTCAGCAAGGGAGTGAAACCTGGGCTTCAAGTCTAGGTTCTGCCACTTGCCATTGGGTGGTCCTGGGCAATCACTTGGTTTCTTTTCTGTAAGATGGGAATGTAAGAGACTATGTCAGAAGATTTTCATGAGAAACACATAATTGTTGCATATTATTATGCCTGGAACAGCATCTGGAATATCAGTATATACACAAGTAGGTTGTCTTTGTCTGTTTGGGCTGCGGTAACAACAACAAAAAAATTCTTACAATTCTGGAAGTCGGGAAGTCCAAGATTAAGGTGCCAGCATGAGGTTCTGGTGAAAGCCTTCTTCCTGCTTCATGGCCGATGCCTCCTTTCTACATCCTTACTAGTGGAAAGACCTATGCATCATTTTGGCATCTCTTCTATAAGGCACTAATCCTATTCATGCTGGTCCCAACCCCATGACCTAAGCACTTCCTGAAGGTCCTATCTCCAAATACTATGAATTAATTTTTTAAAGATTCACTTATTTATTTGAAAGAGAGAGAGAGAGAGAGAGAGAGAGAGAGAGAGAGAGAGAGAATATGGCAGGAGGCAGGGAAGGACAGAGGGAGAGGGAAAATTTTAAGCAACTCCAAGCTGAGCACAGTGACCCATGTAAGACTTGATTGCACAATCCTGAGATCATGACCTGAAGTGAGACCAAGAGCAGGATACTCACCCAAACGTGACTCCCAGGTGTCCCTCAACATATGAATGTTGAGGGGACACAAACATTCAGACTATAGCATATATGTTAGTATTTTTATAAACATTAGGTTATGTAAAAGTTGGAATAAGTTGAGTTTCAATGCAAAGACTAGAAATAGCTGATTAGAAAAAGAAGTATTCTTTGGACACATGCAAGAGGGAATGCAAGGGAAAAGATGAGACACTGAAAGAGACCTGATCCAGCATCATGGAGAGAGAGCAGAGGACCCTAGATGTTGATCTCAACCAAAGAGTTCCACAGAAGCCACTTTTGTGAATAAGGATGCTGTATGAGACTTTCAGGCTGTTGGAGTTATTTAATGTAATTCTGTATATTCCGCAAATACTCAGCAAAGCCTGATCGTCATATGCCTTATAGTCAGATGTTTTAGGGAGCCGTGTGTGTGTGTGTGTGTGTGTGTGTGTGTGTGTTTCTGTGTGTTGTGTGTGCACATAAATCAGTAAAAGAGGGTGACTCCACATCTGGGTTTTGATGGAATAAAATGGGGACAGTGCACTTGGAAGAATAAGGAAAGAAATAACTAATTCATCTCAGGCATGAACTCCAGACAGATAAGACATTGAAATTATGAAATCCCAGGAAATGGACAGGAATTTTGGGAGAGGCATTATACTTCAACATTGTCTAGCTCTGAAAGAGCAAGGAAGGTAAGCAGAGATAGTATTCAGGCCCTAATTAATTTAACAAATATTTATTAAGGCCATCCTCTATGCCAGACATACCTTATTTTGAATACCTTATCATGTATAACAGAGACAAGGAAATAGACACTGAGAATAAAATATAGTATGAACAGATGAAAGATGATTTTACTCTGCCCAGTGAAGGAAAGTTGACCTCCAAGTACTGATGATGAAATGCTAACTTTTTACCTGAAATATGGAAATAAGTCACTCAGATGGGTTTAAGAGAGCAAAAGGATTTTCAAGGACTGAAAATTGCAACTAAAAAGTTGCCACTCTAGCTATAGCAAAGGATAAAAAGATGGTAGGAAGGATGAAAAAGAAAAATAGCAGAAAATGTTTTATATCATAAGGAATCTCTTAGAACATGGGAAGGAATTTAAGTCAAAATTTTTGATTCAGAGGGGCCCTGGTAGCTGCTGACCTGGATAGTGTCTAAATTATCCTATAGGATAACCTGCTGTTTCAGGATTATGGGCTTCCTTTGGCCACGAAACCCCATGGTATGTTGCTTAGAACAAGTGGATTCAGATTCTGCAGTCTTATTCTACTGGAGAATATGCAGATTCCTATATCCATGCCCGACCTTCCAAATGATATTTTCTGGGAGTTGGACCTGAGTTTCTACACTGTTGGCAAACATGACAATTGTTTTTCAAGCATGAGAAAGTTTAAGGATGATAGTTTCAGGGCCACGCAATGAGCAGCCCTTTTATCTTCCCTACCTGGGTTGTCTGGAAGGAGGGCGCCCACAGGAGTGGCCACGCTGAGATAGGAGCCGTAAGTGACCTGGTCAGGTCTGCCCATTTGAAAGATCGCTGTCATGTTAAAACAACACAGGTCCAGAGGCAGTGAGGCAGCATAGCTGGTAAAGGGCTTAAATGAGGACATTTGGGTGTTTGGTTAAATATTCAGGCCTTTTCATAAATCACTAGTCTGTACTATATCTTTTTGAATGGAAAAATTAAGATTTATTTTATATCATTTGAAAAAAAAACCCTAAACCATCCTCTTGTTTATTAATTGTACAAGAACTACTTTATGACCATTAATCTTTGTTTCAAAAGTTTATAAAGTTATAAACTCAGGAGAGATTTTTCATATTTTTCTAAGGCTACTATAGTCCTAGAAAATAATATCCAGTTATTATTATTATTAATAATATATCTAGGTGTCACAGTGACCCATTTAGTGAATTTTAAAATTTTGTCCTAGAAAGAGGCTAACTACTTCAATGATTAACATTAGTTCTTTTTTTTTTTTTTTTGAACTTATATTTTGGAACACTTAAAACATTATAGTTAATTTTGGGTAGAAATAGTTTTTTTAAGATTTTATTTATTTATTTGACAGAGAGAGAGATCACAAATAGGCAGAGAGAGAAGAGGAAGCAGGCTCCCCACTGAGCAGAGAGCCCGATGTGGGACTCCATCCCAGGACCCTGAGATCATGACCTGAGCCGAAGGCAGAGGCTTTAACCCTCTGAGCCACCCAGGTGCCCTTAACGTTAGTTCTTATCTCGTGTTATTCCCATGTAGTGATGAGCCATGATATTCTTCTCAAATAAAATAAGAATGATATTTTAACATGCTGCCATAATCCCTATCATAACTAGCAGCTGAAGAAATAACATTTATTTACCAAGTCAACACTTAGGGAATGAGTGGCTGTTCCTGACAATTTTGTATTCTTTGTGGGAAAACATCTTCCAAGAAAATCTAAGACTCAGAAGCTTGTATTTTTAAAACTTGGATGGAGATTAAAAAAATAACTGGAGGCACAGAGTGTGAATTGATGGGATAAACTGACAGAAGAATGTGCTATCGCTCTGAGCACTTCCGCTGATCCTGGGAGACTATAACCTGAATGGCTGGGTGGTCTGAATGTGTGAGATCATGAGACAAAGCTGAAGATCCTTCATGAGAGGCGAAAGAGAAAGCACCTCTTCGGCCATAAAATTGAAACTAATAGGGTGATATCTTTAGTGGGTGAACTGTGGATTAAGGGGAAACAGACCACATGTATCTGAAAAGTTGATATATATATATATATGAGAGAGAGAATTTCTTGTGTGGACAAAGGATGGGCTTTGCAGCAAATTGAGATGAACCATTGGCTCTCCATATAAAAAAAATAGATCCCTACGTCATGCTATACACAAAATTAAAGATGGAGTAAAACAAATGTGAAAAGCTAGCTTTTTACACATTTTAGAAGAATACATAGAAAAATAGTTTGATAGTGATGTAGGGAAAGATTTTTTCAATAGAACAGAGTAAGCAAAGCCGATCAAAGTCCAAGATTGAATAATTCAAGCATATTAAAAGTAAAAAGTCTTCTTTCGTGTCAAAATACGCATAAAGTAATAAAACAAGACAGACGATTACACTATATTTGCAACACATGTAATGTATAGATGTTTAAAAGTTTAATGATTTGAATGTATTTCTAAAAAACTACAAATCAATAAGAAAAATTCTTTGCATCAAAGAGGTGGTTCAAGAATAGTAATTTCAAACAAGAAGAAACATCTGCAGCCAATACACATATTTAAAAAAACGTAGTCTTATTAGTACACCAACTGATGCATTTTAAAAAGAGATTGAGGGGCATCTGGTTGGCTCAGTCATTAAGCATCTGCCTTTGGCTGGGGTCATGATCCCGGAGTGGTGGGATCGAGTCCTGTGCCGGGTTCCCTGCTTGGTGGGAGGCCTGCTTCTCCTTCCTCACTTCCCCTACTTGTGTTCCCTCTGTAGCTGTGTTTCTCCCTGTCAAATAAATAAGTAAAATCTTAAAAAAAATAAAAAATAATTAAAAAAAACAGATTGCGATAACATTTTACACCAAGCAGATTGGCAAAACTTGCAAAATTGAACAATAGTAGGTGTTGAAAAGAGTGTGGAGAAAGGTTTGTTTTTGTTTTTGTTTGGTTTGGTTTGGTTGTTTTTTTGTTTGAGAAACAAAGTGTCAGGGGCTGGGGCAGAGGGAGAAGGAGAGGGAGAATCTTAAGCAGGCTTCATG
>PITA01033359.1:0-12851 GCA_004023965.1 Spilogale gracilis | reverse complement strand
TGAGGATGATATTCGCTGTGGGTTTTTCATAGATAGATTTTATGAGGTTGAGAAATGTTCCCTCTATCCCTATACTTTGAAGAGTTTTGATCAGGAACGGATGTTGTATTTTGTCAAATGCCTTTTCTGCATCAATTGAGAGTACCATGTGGTTTTTCTCTCTTCTCTTATTGATTTGTTCTATCACATTGATTGTTTTTGCGAGTGTTAAACCACCCCTGCATCCCTGGGATAAAACCCACCTGGTCATGGTGGATAATTTTTTTTAATGTATTGTTGGATCCTGTTAGCAAGGATCTTGTTGAGAATCTTGGCATCCGTATTCATCAGCGATATTGGTCTGAAGTTCTCCTTTTTGATGGGGTCTTTGTCTGGTTTGGGGATTAGAGTGATGCTGGCTTCATAGAAAGAGTCTGGAAGTTTTCCTTCCGTTTCTATTTTTTGGAAGAGCTTCAGGAGAATAGGTGTTATTTCTTCTTTGAATGTTTGGTAGAATTCCCCAGGGAATCCGTCTGGGCCTGGACTCTTGTTTTTGGGGAGGTTTTTGATCACTGCTTCGGTCTCGTTACTAGATATAGGTCTGTTCAGATCGTCAATGTCTTCCTGTTTCAGTCTTGGGAGCTTATAGGTTTCTAGGAATGTATCCATCTCTTCTAGGTTGTTAAACATATTGGCATATAATTGTTGATAGTAATTTTTGATGATTGTTTCTATTTCCTTGGTGTTAGTCATGATCTCTCCCCTTTCATTCATGATTTTGTTAATTTGGGTCTTCTCCCTTTTCTTTTGGGTTACTTTGGCCAATGGTTTATCAATCTTATTGATTCTTTCAAAGAACCAGCTTCTAGTTTCATTGATGCGTTCTATTGTAGCTCTAGTTTCTGATTCATTCATCTCTGCTCTATTTTTTTTTTTAAAGAAAGCTTATATTATCGAGTTCATACTTTGGACAATGCCTAACAGTTCTACGGGTAATCACAGGCTGAGCAACGAGGTGGAAATGGGATCAGTGAAAAGGAACAAGCAAGACAGAAGCTGTGCCCTCAAGTATAGACTTGGACCCACTCCTTCCCAGCTCTGCCCCTAAAATTGTTCTACTTAACAGAGCTCAGTGTGTGAACCACTGGTAAAGAGCCATCTCTGCAAAATGCTGTGTGTAAGCAGTGTGCTTGACCTCCCTTTATTTCTTCAGTGACATCTGTTGAAAGGGTGTTGAACACAGCGAGGTGCACAAGTGACCCACTGTGGGAATATCCCTGCGACACCCTGTGTTGACTGAGGGACTAGTTGTTTTTACAAGGCACTACTTTCTTGAAGGACGAACGTTGAAACTCTGTTTGCAGAGTTGGACGCGTGTGTTAGTGATACCTTGATGGAACATGGTGTTTAGTGGTGTGCTACACTGAACTACTTTGTGATATATATTCAAACACTGGGTTTAACTGCCGGAAGCTGATGACTTGCGAAGAATGGACTGGAACTTCAAGGTCACAAGAAATTACCGCTGGGGTCAGGGAGGTGAAGATGTGTAAAGTGGATTGTGGGCATGTCTAGGACAGGACATTGAAAATGGACCCAGAAGAACCAATTTAAGGACAGCATCTGCGGGTGCCTGGCTGGCTCAGTCGGCAGAGCATGAGACTCTTGTTCTCAGGGTCATGAGTTCGAACCCCATGTTGGGTGTAGAGATTACTTAAAAAAAAAGTATCTGTTTCATGGGCACTTGCTCTGTGCCAGGTATTATTTAAAGGGCTTTACACGATCAAATGCATTTAATGCTCAGAAAAGCCACGTATCTTCATCTCACAAATGGAGAAACTGAGGCACACGGTAAATTTAGGCTGCAGAGCCTGCCCTTGGCTCCCAGTGCCATACTGCTTATTGAAATTAAATTGCAGAGGTGGAGAAAGAATATTTTAGTAACAACAAACAAGGTCCAGAGGGGACAGTTTGTGGTGTGTTCAAGGAACTGAAAGAAGGCCATGGTGACAAGAGCAGAGTGAGCCAGGAAAGAGACATCTGAGATGGGGGAGAAATCCTGAAGGACTGCAGGGTCGGTTGCTCAAAGTCTTGTGGTTTGTGGGAAGGGTTTGATTTGTCCTAAAGCAATGAGAGAAGCCCTTGAATAGTTTTGGGCAGGGAGTTGGCATGATTCTTTCCATGAGAAGTGGTGGGATTCAAGGACTGTTATGGCTTTGAAATTAATTGTAACTTGGTTATTGACCCGATGTTCTCCAGGGAGAAGATACAGGTCGAGGAGGAGAATGTGGGAAGCCTGTGAGCTTGGTTTCCAGCATGTTTTGTCTAAAGTGCCTATGGCACTTTCCACCCCCTGGATTTGTGTCATCTATCTGCCAAAGGCTCCCACCTTATGGACATTCATCAGTTAAAATTTAATTCACCCCCCAAAAAACATAATAACCTGAATCCTGCTCACCCCCACACTAAAGGCTGCCTCTCCCCATCTTCCATATCTCAGTAACTGGTAACACCATCTATCTGGATGCTCCAGCCAAAACCTTAGGAGTCTCACCGGATTCCTTCCTTCCTCTCACTCGTTACATCTAATCTACCAGAAGCTCCGGCAGCTCTATCTTCAAAATACATGCACAGTCGGGGGGCGTGGCTGCTTCAGTCCATAGCACATGCAACTCTTAATCTTGGGGTCATGAGTTCAAGCCCCACGTTGGGTGCAGAGTTTACTTAAAAAAATACATCCACAGTCTAACCACTTCTTTCCATTGCCCCCTAGTTCTAGTCACTGTCCTCTCTCCTTCAGATGCTGCCACAGTCTCTCAGTCTTCTTCCAGGCTCCCTGCTTCTACTCTCAGCCCCGCCAGAGATTATTACCAACCCAGCAGCCAGAACAATCTTTCAAAAAAAATACATCAGATCATGCCATGTTGCTTCTCTAACCTCTTCAGTGTCTTCCCAGGATGCTCTGATTATAATCCAGTTCCTCAGAGAGCCAACCAGTCCCTCCATGACCTGACCCTGCCAGCTTCTCCAAGCTCAGTCCTGATCACTCTGCCCTCAGCTCACTCCGTGTCAGCTACGCACACATTCTGGCTCCTGCTAGGATGTGTTATACTCAGTCCTGTTGCAGAGCCTTTATATTTGCCCTTCGCTGCCTGGAACACTCTCTCTCCCAGATATTCTCATGAACTACTCTCACATTTCTTCCAGGTCTCTGTTCAAATAGCCTTTTCAGATCATCCTAGCAGATCCCTGATCAGATTGTTCTAGCAGACACCTGATAGTCCCAGCCAGATTGTCCCTCCTTATCACTCTCTAATCCATTTATCTCATTTTGTTTCCTAATATTTATCATCACCTCAAATTATAGTATGATTTCTTTACCCTAGCTTACCTCCACCAGAATATGGCTCTTTGCGGGCAGGGACTCTGTCATGTTCAATGATGTATGCCCAGTGCCCAGAATATAGTAAGCATTCATTAACTATCTGCTAACTGTGTAACTACCTTTTACTTGACATCTGCTGGTTTTTTTTAAGATTTTATTTATTTATTTGACACAGAGAGAGAGATCACAAGTAGGCAGAGAGGCAGGCAGAGAGAGAGGAGGAAGCAGGCTCCCCGCCGAACAGAGAGCCCAACGCGGGCCTCGATCCCAGGACCCTGAGATCATGACCCAAGCTGAAGGCAGAGGCTTTAACCCACTGAGCCACCCAGGCGCCCAACATCTGCTGTTTTATTTATTCCCAAACTTCCCTCGATTTCTGGGGATCGGCTTCCCGTTGCCCACTCCACCCTTCATCACTGAATTTCTTGGCAGACACTCTGGACACAGTGAATCAACCAGGGAGCTAGTACCTACCCCACGCTGGACAATGTACATTCTTTCTCAGCATTTGGGACACAGAACTGAGGAAAAGGGATCATAATCTCTTTTACTGGTTGAAACGGGACTTAGAAACCAAGGCACTGGCCGTGATCATGTTCGGCCATGACGACTGCAGGTAGGAACATTCAGCGAGAAAGAAGCAGAAGAAAATCATGAAGTAGACATACACACACAGAGAAATAAAGTGGTAGATGGACACAGTCTTCCCTAGGTTCTAGTTTCCATGGCTCCGGTTTATTCCTAGCAGATCTATCAGATAGATAGATGAGATTCTAGATTTCTCAAGACCATCTAATACTCTTATCAACAAATTATTTTATCCCTGTAAATAATTTGAGTTAGATTTCTATCACTGGCAACTAGGAGTCCCAGCTTAAACAGATCTGGAGGTCAGAAGAGAAGTCTGAGCCAGACACATCATCTGGTGAGTCACTGGCATATAAACATTGTATCCAAAATTGATAGAATTCACCTATTCAGCTCTTTTCTCCTTCTGGGGCACATAATATAACTTACCAGTTTCCTCTGAAGTTGGGTTGAGCTGCGTGTCTAGTTCTGATTGTGGAAGTGACATGTGTCACTTATAAAGTTGGAAGTAATTAAGGGAGAGTGGAAGTTCTCCACATTCTGGCCTCCTGATGTCAGTCAACTGACACCATGTCATGAAATGATGACGTGACAAGGTGTCAGCCTGAGTCCCTGCATTGGCCATGAGTGAGAAAGAAACCATTGCCATGTATTCAATCCCTGGGATAGCAGGACTAATTGGTGATCACACCATAGCACAGCCCACACTGACTAATACAGATGGTAGCTGAAGTCATGGGAGAGTCTAGAACAGAGCTTTAAACATACCAATAGCTAAAGTTTGGGTCAAAGAGAATTGGGTGGAAAAGACTGTATAGGATCTGCCAGAATGGTAGGAGAAGAATTAAGATGTGGGGGCCCTGAAATCAAGGGCAGTGAGGTATTAAAACCTGAAGATATGCTCGGAAAACATGGAAATTCTGCAGAAAGATTAAATAAGATGAGAACACAAGTGTATCTGGTGTATTGGTGACCTTGACAAGATTGGAAAGATTTGAAGAATGAATGGGAAGGGTAGAACCGAGCACAATGTGTACAGGATATTTGTTCATATTTGTTATATTGCCACAACTAAATGAAGCAATAGTTGGAGGAGGTGGTGGGATACACAGTGGCTTTTTTTTTTTTTAAAGAATCGAGAATTTTTAAATGCTGACAGGAAGACTCAAGAAGTAATAGATAATACACATATTAGGCACCGGCTAAGCACTTTTCATGCACGATCTCATTAAAGGCTCACATCAACCCAACTAGATGGTCCTTAGTCATAGCTAAGGATAGTTCACAGTTGAGGACCTGGTAATGTCGACAGGTGAAGAGACTTGCCCACGGCTGGTAAGAGACAAAGTCAGCATGTGAATCCAAGCAGTTAAGAGCCCTGCATTTACTTGCTGTGCTCTAGAGATGAGAAGGTGATGGGTTGACTCCAAGTTTCCTAATGGTCCAGAGTAGACAGGAAGTGGTACTGTCTAGGGTCCTAGTATAGCACACCTCTGCATGGTAGCAGGTGAGGAAGAGATGATGGGGCAGACACAAACACGTGTTTCTGATGGCATCTATTTTCTCTGTAATGAAAGAGGCTAGGTCATATACTGAGAGGGAAAGGTGGAGTGAGGCAAGGTGCTTGAGGAAGGTGGAAAAGATTTGTACCAATGGGTACAGCAAACGAAAGAGTCAACTGTGTTAAGGATCTACTTGAGGTGGAGAAACATGAATTTAAAGTGGAACCAACCTGCCTGCTTGTGCAAAATTCTCCAGCAGGGAGCAGCTGTGAAGAAAATAATAGCAGCTAACTTAATTGAATACTTAGCATGTGTCAGGCATTGTGCTAACCACTTCACACATGTTACCTCATTAAATGTGCTCAAAAACTGTGAAACAGGTTCAAGTAGTGGTTTGAAGAAGTCCGCTAACTCATATTACCTCAGTTGGAGCTAGACATCAGTGTTCTTTCTCCCTCACACCCCTACATCATCAGGCAACAAGTGCTGTTGATTTTTTTCTCACCATTTCTTGGTCTTGCATCTTTTCCTCTTCGTTCCCAGTGGACTCTTCTGGCCAGACCCTTTGGACCTCAGACCTGTGTGACTACAGCTAGCCTGCTTGTTGGTCTTTCCCATGTCAGCCATGGCCTGCCTCTGTGCATCTTTCACATGGCTACAAGAACAATATGTTTTAAGGAGGATTTTTTAGCAGGTTCCTCCCAGGCTCCAGAACCCATAATAGATTTCAACTACATGTTGAATCAATCCCCAAATCTTCAGGTTAAGATTTAAGACCCTTCATCAGTTGGGCTCACTATTTTTCACCAATGTTATTCTTTACTCCACACTATTTTCTAAAAGCAAAGATTATTCATGTTGTGAATCTTATGGGTTCCATGCTTTTATCTTATTTTACGGTCACAATGTACAATTGGTGGAAAATAGCCACTAATTTGAAAAATGCACTCTGGATCTCTTTCCCAAACTTTAGTCTGATATTCTCAGTGTGTTTAAGCACCCGTAACTCAGAATGTCCAAATCTGACCTCATCCTCTCCCTACAACCCCTATGCTTGGCCAGCCTCCTGCACTGATATTCCTCAACTCCATGTACCACCATCCACCCAGTTGCTCAAATTAGAAATCGAAAAATCCTCGATTCCTATTTCATTATTTCTAAAGTATTATACACATATAGTAAAGTACAAACAACCGAAGTACAAACTTCAGGGAATATTTATATATGTACACACCCATATAACCATGGAATATTATTAGTACCTGGAAGGCTCCTGAGTGCCCCTTCCTGATCAGTACCAACATCCAAAGATAACCACTATTCTAGCCCTATGGAAATACTCTTATAAAATGACTAAGTTTTTACTCAGACATTAAACTGGGTTGTCTTTTTCTTCTTGATGGGCAGAATTTCTTTACATATTCTAGACATGAATTCTCTGAGAGATATATGTAAGTAAATATCTTCTCTAGTCTGTGGCTTGCCTTTTCACTCTCTGAAAGGCATCTTTTGATGAACACAAGTTCTTAATTTCAACGAGGTCAACATATCTATCTTTCATTTCAGTGTTTTTTTTTTTAAATGTGTATCCTGTTTAAGAAATCCTTGCCTATCCCCACCGTTATTTTGACTCCTCCTTCCCAATAACTTATTAGTCACCAATTCCTGTAAACCATACCTCCAAAATATATTCCACATATGTTTAGTGTTTTCCATAATCACTGCTAACATCCCAGTTCAAGCTACCATTATCTCTCACTTAAGCTACTGCACCAGTCTCCTAACTGATCTCCCTAATATGAGAATCTCCTCCAATGCATTTTCTACCCTGAAGCTATAGTGACATTTCTGAAATGTAAATCTGACCAAGTCATTCTCTTGTTGAAAACCCATCAATGCCTAAACATTTCTCTTGGAGTCTGCCATGCTATGGCTCTTTCTTACTTGTTTTATTTTATCTAATGCCACTCCACCAGCAAACTGCCTTGAATGTGTCATGTACTTTTTTGCTTTTAGACCTTTGTGCATGCTGTTCCCTATCCCTGGAATACCTTCCATCAATACTCTACCAAAACTGAGCTAATTCATATTCATC
Organism: Spilogale gracilis; assembly: GCA_004023965.1. Taxonomy (NCBI): domain Eukaryota; kingdom Metazoa; phylum Chordata; class Mammalia; order Carnivora; family Mephitidae; genus Spilogale; species Spilogale gracilis. Next base: position 5,302 of record PITA01033359.1, on the reverse strand, counting down.
AATGATAGATGAAAACAAGATTCACCTCCTCTATGCATTCCTTGAGTCACCAGGAGTGGGCTTGATGCTCCTTACAAAGGCTTTCATAACACTGAATGCATATCCTCACCACACTGCACTGTAAACATCAGCCTATGTCTGTCTCAGCTTATGTCTCTCAACTACACAGTGAGCACCCTGAGACAAGAACTGTGTCTTATTCTTTTCTGTATGCCCAGCTTTGACCACAGTGTCTCAGTGTCTGGCACATCATAAGTGAGAGAAAGAGAGGATAAGAGAGAAGAAAGAAGGAAGGAAGAAAGGAAGGAAAGAGAGAAAGAGAAAAGGAAGGAAGAAAGAAAAGATTCACACCTAGGCAGTATTCTCTAATTTGCAGAATGGTCCTGTCTGTGCCCTGCTAATCCTCTAATCAGAATTGGCGGCTGTCACTAGCACTAATTCTACAAGTCTCCAATCACGGTCTCCAGGGAATCCAATAACTTTTCCTTAAAACTGAGAGGAAACAAATGTGGCCTTAACCCCCAAGACTGGAGGGAGCCACTAAAGACTCTCAGGCAGAAAGCAATTACAAACGTAGAGAATTAAGGATGAAACTGTCCAGAGACAGAGAGTGGGTTGGTGGAGAACATTTGTGAAAGTGCTGAGGGCACTAGATAACTCCAAGAAGGAGCCAACTCAGGGAATAAAGAAAAGAGGGCAAACACAGATGATGTTCTGTTCGGGGAAATGTCAGAACATGATGACAGATGGAATGTAAGGAACAAAGCATACTGAGGAGCCAAAAGTTATTCTCCAAAGGAAATTTCTTTCTTTTCCCCACCAAGAGGTCTAGCATTTTAAACTGTTATAGAGCCCATAATCTAGTACTCATATGGAAACAAGACAATGCAACCTTTGGACTTCCATATGCATTTCCCAGACTGACCTTGTCAACAGAATAAAACCAGTAGGTCACCTAGCTTGAGAGGGACAGAGAAACGTCTACAATCTCAGTGCCTCAGCACAGCAATCTCAAAATATCGGGAGAATATTTTTACTGAAATGAGCTTCTTTCTGTGAGGGTGCATAGCTGGGAGTGTAAAGCACAATCAAAGTGAAGACTCATTGCCAGCCTCACTCACAGTCAATGCCATACTTCATTCATTTGTCCAATTCAACAGATATTTATTGAACATCTACTATGAACTGAGCACCGTTTTGGATTTTGTAGCTATCACATTGGACAAGATAAAGTCTTGTGGAACTTCCATTTAGACAGACCCCTCCCCCCCAAAAAAAAGGAGTAAATGCCAAAGGTAATTTTAGGGAAAATACATACTTAGAGGAAAAGAAACAAAGGGAATAAGGATGCTTTCTGCTATGTGTAGTAGAACCTTCAACTCAAAATGGTTTAAACAGTAAGGTAATTTATTTTCTTGTGTAACAGGTAGGTTCCAGTGTTGGTTCATCAATGGCTCAACATCAATGGCTCATCTCCAAGCTGTCATCTGAAAATTGGCATCATCCCTGGACTGGGAGCAAGATGCCGCAACAATTCTAAGTATCATGGAAAATACTCTAACTTCCAGAAGAGCAAGAGAGACAATCTTAGGGGTGGGCACCACAACAACAGAGGAAGGCTTGTTGTGATACTTTACTGACTCAGTTAAGTCTTGGGGTCCTTTTCTTGCACAAACTCCTTCAAAATCTCTAGGGACATCCCAGCAATCATATGGCCATAGGTTTGTGGAAAACTTGCAAAGATAAGGTATTTTAAGTACTCTCATTTAGGCCTCTGTCTCTTTCCACTCTGGCCTCTCCTGTCACACCTCCCCTTGGATCGGAGGGCACTAGAATGACCATGGGAATCTTAGAGATCCAGCTAAGAGAGACTTGAGTTGTAGATACATTTAGTATGGATCTAGTAATATATTTTTATATGTTTCTCAGTTACTTCTACACAAACTTAAGTTATCACCAGCCATTCCAGACTAGCAATGGCTTTTAGGAATATTTCCACTGCCCGTTGTAGTGACTCACCTTGTATCATGAAATGAAGGTGCTGGGCACAAATTATAGTATATATCCTACCACACCCAGCCCCAGGAATATGTTAATAATGAAGAAAAAAAACAAGGTTTCAAACATCTAAAGCCAGAAGCTAGTCTCTGGAACATCCTTTCAACCATCAAATATGTCAAACCATAAGGAGAAAATTTGGTTTTCATTCACACCTATGAAAATGGAAGTTCTCACTAATTAAAAACAACCTTGAATTGTTTCTAAATTATATAAAAGTACTGTTGTAAGTTATCAATGATAAAATATAAATTTTTAATCTATCACATTATAGGAAGGACTAGTTTATCTTTTTATAGACAATATTACACAATGAGTGTTATTAAAAGAGGTGATCAAAGAGTATTCAGCCAAAAATGCAGGGGGGAAACATTCTAGTGGTCTGTCAGGCAGTTAATAAAAATGTGCTGTTTTGCTGAACTTGTGAGGCCAGATTTCTAAAAGTCACAACCCATCAAGTATTTTCTCATTCTAAACATCAAGTTTTATAAATAATTTTATATTTGCAATTTTGTATTATTTTCCCTCAAACTATAAAGCCTGCAGTTTCCACACAATCTGGATCTACTCCTACTCAAACGAGAGGAAAGTTTTGCCAGAAATTCTGTAGTAGGCTTCTTCCCCATCTCATCATATCCATCTTCTCTCATACTCACACTCTACCCATTTAGCTGAATGTTCCAGGAGAAAACCATACAGCCATAATGACTGGTCTCACTTGAGATTAATGGTCCTTACCTTAGGTGAACTCTTAATACTGCTTTGCAGTCTTATTTTTTTAGTCCATTTTCTCTTCTTCTGTCCTGGAAAACTCTGGTATTTTACTTTCTCTTGTCATACTTCCAGCACTTGTTCTACTCCCCTCCAGCTGGTGACCTTGCTTCCCATTTCAATGAGAAAACAGAAGAGAACTCCCAGAAACTCCCACCTTGTGTTTGTACCCACAATACTCTGTCGAGATACGATGGATGAATTGTGCAGTAGACTCTGTGCCCTCTCACTGAACCAAGAACTCTGTTCCACTCAATTTCCCATCTCTTCTCCATCTCAAGTTCTCCTTCTCTCATGGATCATTGGCATGAGCATAAAAATATGCCATTATCTCTTTGGTTTTGACAGAAATTTGAAAAAAATGAAATCTTCTTTTGACTCTGATTTTCTATATAGGTGCTACCCAAATCTCTCTCCTTCCTTTCTCAGCCAAACTCCTGAAAGAATAGCCTATGAAGCCAGTCTTTGTTTTTTTTCTGTAAGTTCTCTTTCTGTCCGTGTCAATCAGGCTCAACCTATCTGTTTCCCAGCTATTCTTGTCCAGGTCAACAAAGACTGTCATGTGACTAAATTCAATGGTCATTCCTCCATTTTCACTTTACTTGACCTTTCTGTAGCCTGTGATACAACTGATAGAACACTTACTCCGTCCTCCCTGAAACTTTTCTCCACTTGACGTGCATGAAACCCCCAGCTTATTGTTTCCTTTTTACCTTTCTAACCATTCTTTCCTGTCTCCTTTGCTGGCTCTTCTCATCTACCACACATCTGAGCTTAAGAGCTCATTTCTTATTCCTCTTCTATTACACTCAGTCTCGTGGTCATATCATCCACTCTCAAGACTTAAATCATCATCTATATGCTTATGACCCTCGAATTTATATCTCCAGTCTGGACTTCTCCTTTGAATCTCAATAACCAACTGACAATTTGATATCTCCACCTGTATGTCTAACAGGCATCTTCAACGTAACTGTCCCAAACTGAATTCCCAACCACCGTGACCTACCCTTCTCCCCAAATCAAGCTTATCCTGCTCTCTGAGTCTGTTCGGGCTGTAGGCAAAAATACCATAAACTGGGCTTATAAACAACAAACATTTACTCTTTACAATTCTAGAGGCTGGTAGATTTGGTGTCTGGCAAGACCTCCTTACTCAAAGATGACCGTCTTTTCATTAAACCTCACATGGCAGAAGGAACAAGCTAGCTCTCTGGGGTCTCTTTTATAACGGTCCTAATTCCAGTAATGATCTAATCATCTCCTAAAGGCCCCACCTCCTAATGCCATCACCTTGAAAGTGGGATTTAAACACATGACATTTTTTGAGGGGGTGTGGGGGAGACAAACATTCAGACCATAGAACCTGCCATCTGCCTCATCTAGTTGATAGCAACTCCATTTTCTCAGTTTCTCAGGAAAATAATCTTGGTATCACCCTTGATTTCTCTCTTTTCAATATATTGGAAAATTCTGTCAACCATATCTTAAAAACATTTCCAGAATCTACAGCTTCGCACCCCTTCACTGTCATCGCAGTTACCATCACTTGCCTGGATTATTGCAATAATCTTTGAGTTGCTCTGCATATTTCTGCCCTAGTTCCTTGCTTGTCTGCCTACCAGAATGGAAGCTTCATGAAAGAAGACATTGTCTTTGTATTGTTCCCTGCAGCACCCTCAGGACATAGAACAGTGCACAGAACATTTCTGTTTGAGTGAATAAACTGTCCAGATTTGTCTCCTGGCGAGTAAGCTATAATAATCTATAGACCAAGCATGTCCATTCCTGGACCTGTGGCAGCATCAGCTTCCGTTAAGACTCAGGGTTGAATAGGGAAGGGATGAAGATGTGAACTCCATGGGTTTTCTGTTAGGAGGGAAGGGGGAAAGGCTCGAGGATTCCTGCTGGCCAGCCAATCAGCAACATCCAGTGTGTAGGATGAGGCATAGGGCAATAGGGGGATGCTTTAGATAAGGTGGTGAGGTAAAGACCTCTCTTATCTAAAGCCATGATTAGGGTAACAATAAGATCAGGGGGGAAAGCTCTCCACATAGAGGGGATAGCCAGCGCAAAGGTTTTAAAGCAGGTAAGAGCTTTGCGTTTCAAGTGCTGAAAAGAAAGCAGTTTGGCTGGAAAGCAGAAAGTGAGAGAAATGGGAAGAACTTGAAGAGGGAGGCTGGGCTATCCCCATGCCTTGGACACTAAGGTCACCCGTGTTAACCCAGAGCAATCTACACTTTCAATGCCACTCCGATCAAAATTCCACCAACTTTCTTCAAAACGTTAGAACAAACAATCCTAAAATTTATATGGAACCAAAAAAGACCCCGAATCGCTAAGGAATTGCTGAAGAAGAAAAGCAAAGCTGGGGGCATCTCATTACCTGACTTCAGGCTTTATTACAAAGCTGTGATTACCAAGACAGCATGGTACTGGCACAAAAACAGAGAAATAGACCAATGGAACAGAG
>PITA01033358.1:0-12853 GCA_004023965.1 Spilogale gracilis | reverse complement strand
AGTGAGGGAGGTGAAAGACAGGGAGGGGGAGAGAGAGAGGAGAGAGTAGGGAGGTGAAGGAGGAGGAGGGAGAGAGAGACAGTGGCGGGAGGCCGCACAGGGAGGGAGGGAGGTGGGTGGTGAGGACAAGAAGGAAGGAAGACCCCAGCCCTGCAGGCCAGGAGGGGTGAACACGCCACATCGCCGAGGGCGCCAGAGCGGCCAGCAGAGATCTGGCTCCTGGACGGGTGACCAGCAGCGCAGTGGGACCGAGGAGCTCACAGACGCCTGCTCCTCTGTCCATCCCTCTTCCATCTCACTGCTGGGATCCTGGGCCGTGATCAGGCCCTGGGGGGCAGCTGACCTGTGGGACCAGCAGTGTGAGGTCGCCTCCCCCATCTCCCACATCCTGCCCAACAGCTTCGGCGGGGACAGCCCACCCCCAGGTGTGCGGGGCTTCAGGAATGTCGCAGTATCCCACAGACTGCCCCAGAGGCACTGTCCTGCCCCGGGCCAGCCCTCCAGGGCCACCAGAGCCGAGCAGCAGCCCCACGACACCCCTGCCAGGCCTCTCCTGATTCCCCAGCCTCAAAAGCATGTGAGGGAGTAATCGCCCGCAGAGCAGGCTGCCGGGTTGGGGTGCTCCTTACCCTCATCACGTTCACCACCATCACGGAAATATCTCCTTAGTTAGCGGGGCCCGGAGCACGGAGGCTTGTGCCCCTCATTTCACAGTCTGGGTGACAAGGCTTTCCTTCTCCATCCATGGTCTGCCATGGGCTCGATTGTGCAGGCCTAGCCCCCAGCACCTCAGAGGCACCGGGCGGGGCAGGAAGGACCGGAGCACAGCCGCAAGGGGACCCCGGACTTCAGTAGGGGAATCCATGCCTGTGGGCTAAGCCCCCGACTCCGTGGACCTTGCACCCACAGGTGGTATGATTCTGCCTTCTGAGGATGCTTATTGGGGCGTTATCGCTAACACGGCCCATGGTACCAGTGGGTCAGGTGTTCTCTGGCGGCCGCAGGCAGGGCCCCACTTGGGACAAGGGTGTGAGCAGAAGCTTCCGGAGCTCAGGAGTAGCAGATCTTACGCCTGTCCCCCCCACAGCCCCCGGTGGCCCGGTCAGGACTCGCTGCTCAGCCTGTGTGGAGGGGGGAAAGCCAGAGCGGACCGGTGGTGGAATAACCTGTTCTTGTTGGGAGCCACTGATGTGGGGGCAGCTCCCTGGGCGGCCTCGCCTCCGTGACCCAGGCACTAAAGCCCTGGCAAGGGGAAATGTGCCATAGTGAGGCGTTGGCTAGCCAGGGGCATGCATTTGCACAAGGCGACACTCCCTGGTCATTGACATCAGGTGGAGAGAAATACAATGATCGGGACACATCACATTTGGCAGCTTCAAGGAGCGTATTTGTCCCGGAAGCTGAAGGCATGGGGACGTCCCCTGGGCTGCAGCCTGAGGGCACGCTCATTCACACCTCGGCCTCACAGCGGTTCTCCCATGAACTGATTTCCTAGCATGATCAGGACAAAGTATGCTCAAATTGTATGCACCTCCAAACACAAGGAATAAGGAACCTCCTCACACACACCGGCCCTGAGCCCCCGCACGCTGCCCGAAACAGGCCCCTCGCACGTGCGCTTGCTCCCGCCCATCAGGGCAGATGAAGCCCATCACTCTTTCCAGGCAATGTAGTTAAGAGCCTCCGAAAATCTCCTAACTTCTAGGCTGAAACTCATTAAAATCAGATGAGTCTTGCCAGCGATAAAACCCGAGATCACCCCTCAGCCCCGGGGAAGGTGGACCCGAGTGGCAGAGCCCGCGGGAGGCCGAGCAGTGGACGGGCTGGGCCCGCACCTGTTCTCCGGAGCCCCGCGCTGCGGACGACGCGGCTGAGCACCCCCGCCGGCTGGCGCCGTGGCCCTTAAGCCCCTGAGCTCCCTCCAGCAGATCCTGGCCTCCCCAAGCTTGCTGCGCGTGCATAGGCCGACCGCTCCCCGTGGAGCGGAGTCCCCGGAGCGCTCCCGTGTCCCTGCAGAGGGCAGAGTGCATGGACCCCGTGACCACAGCTGGTGCTCCCAAATGGTGCTCCCTGCCCTCCCCAACACCCACAGCCCCGCGGAGTGGCCTCTAGCGCCGGCCCCTTTCCATCTGCCCTCAGGGGCCCAGCCAGCCTCTGCCAACCGCGCTTTGTTGCAAGTTACCCCCAAAACTGAGCGGTTGTCATAAGTGTCCTCAGCTCAGAGGCTGGCTGGCCAGCTGGCCGCCGTTGGCCCACCGAGGGAATAGAGCTCAGGGCTCCGTGCCTCGCTCGGGTCGTAGTGACTAATCGGGGCTCTGTTATCTTGGGTTTAATCCTCAGCAAAGGGGCCCAGTGCCACCGGTGCCCCTTCCTTCCTCCTTCCCTGGGGAGGGGCAGTCAGGGGACAGCCTGCGTGTCTTCCCCGCCCCCTCCCCGGCCCAGCCCCGTCTCCCGGTTCTCGGCCTCTGCCAGTCTCCCCCCAGCTCTGGTTGTGAATTCGTGCAAAGCAGAGACAGGCGTCCTGGTCCCATCTGAGAGTGGCGCTGTTCCGGACGCCGCCACAGGCTGTGGGCCAAGAGCCCTGTGCCCCGAGGGACCAGGCTGGCGGCCGATGCGCCCTCACAGGCTAAGAGCCCTGTGCCCCAAGGGACCAGGCTGGCAGCCGATGCGCCCTCTAACACGGCTGCAGCAAGACCGTCCGGATGACTACTGCCATTTTTTAAAAAGATTTTATTTATTTGTTTGACAGAGAGAGATAGAGTGAGAGAGGGAGAACAAGCAGGGGGAGTGGGAGAGGGAGAAGCAGGCTTCCTGCGGAGCAGGGAGCCCGAGGCGGGGCTCGATCCGGGGTCTCCGGAATCATGACCTGAGCCAAAGGCAGTCGCTTAACCAATTGAGCTACCCAGGCGCCCTGATTATTGCCATTTTGATACCAAATAAATGATTTTACAAAGACTGGTGAGTTAGCAAAGCTGTGAACATACTCATAAATACTTCCTGTTGAGAGGAGCAAACCCCGGAGGTCTTTGCATTTTTCCCTCCTTCTGGCAGAGGCCTCGGGCAAGGCTGCTGGGGCCACAGAGAGGCAACGGGGAGGGCACCGTGAGAAGGGGGCTCCAGGCACCTCAGGAAACCTCTCAGGAGACACTGAGAGCCTGCAAACCTGACTGAGGGGTGCCGGGCCTGGGGGCTCAGACTGGGCCCCCCGGCCAGCAACATGGGTGACCCTGTGGATAACGGCCATTGCTTTTAGCGGCGCTCATTGCTGCACAGAATAGAACCCAGGCTTTGTAAGAAGTGGCAGCATCTGAAATCTGCGCCCGTCGCCCCCAAGTGCAGCTGCCCCCTAAGTCCCAGGGTGACCTGGGGGGGGCAGCAAGCTGGCTCGGTTCCTGGGGAGAATCCCTGGCGTCACAGCAGAGACGAGCAAGTGACTGGAGACACGCCCGATCTGTCCTGGCCAGGGTCCCCTCCAACATGTGCCGGGGAGACCGCGAGAGACAGCTCGACTGCGCGGAGGACCGATGGATCCTAGGACTGAAGGAAGTTCTAATAACTTCACGGGAAAACGATCATAGTATGAATTCAACAAGAAATGCGTAAGGCAAGATGATAACGTAACCAAGTGATTTGAGAGGCGGGAGGGCAGATCGAAGGAGAAAAATTAACTCCGTGATGGGTCTGAGAAACAACCCACCGCGGAAGGAAGGCCATGGCGCCACTGAAGAGGACGTTTTCTGAACTCCTGTCCTACTTATTTGTGACCAGCCCTGCCTTTATTCCAGGGCTGATGAGGTGCCCTGCAGGTGCCCCCGAGGATCAGGAAACAAACAACACGAACACGACTCGGCATTCCCAGCGCCAGGAGTCCCGGCTGCCCACGCCTGTGCCCCTCTCCAGAACTTTCCTCATGCAGATCGGTGTGTTTGTATATACACACATTGGTGCCCAAAGTGAGACCAGACCATACATTTTTGTCCATGACCTGCCTCCAGCAGTCGATGGTTTTCATCTTCCCGTTTCACTACGTTTTGCCTCATTTCATCCCCAGACCATGTCCACATTTCCTAAGTCGCCCAGGAGTCCCCCCTGCTGCTGCCCGTTCAAACCATGTCCAGGGCCCTGGGCGCGTTGGGAGTCAAGTCCCCAACGGTCCTCTGACTGTGCAGGGTCCCTGTGGGACCAGTGTGACAGCAAGGGGCCCAGTCGATTGTGTGCAGTCGCCTGCCTCCCTCGAGTCTGGGAGCCATGCCCGAGGCCTCATGTGCTCAGGGACGAGCCTGAGGGGTTCACACGTTGGACACTGTATGTGGGGGCGTCCCAGGGACCGCCAGGGGGGCAGGGAGTGCCCTGGATTCATGCGGCGACCATCTGATCTCTTCCTTGGCCTTATGTCTTCAAGGTCACACCCACAAGGGGCTCTCCGTGGCCTCATTTGGTCACTTGATGAACCCGTGGCTCCTCGTCCGCCATTCTCTGAACTGTTTTAACAGTGCTCTATCATCCTCGCCTGGAGCCGGAGTCTCGTTAGCCTGCGCCAAGTGGTGTTTCTCTGGTGCTGTCATCTCCATATGTATGATCGGCCACTGAACGTCAAGTTTTTGCCACAGAAGGAATACTTGAGAGACACAGAGCAAAGCACAGATGAACAAGACAAGAGAGAGACTAACCACCGCGAGAGACGCACAGAAGAGCCGAGCACAAGGAACCCCGGTCTTCCCGAGGCGCCAGCTCCACGAGACAGACACGTGATGGCGCTCAATGGTGGAACTCAAGAACTTTCCCCGAAATAGTAACAATCAACAGCACAGAAGCTCTGGCGAGCGTGGGGAGCCCTGGGTCCACGGAAAGATGTGTCTGCTTGCAAGCAATCCTGGAACGGGCCCACAGAACCGAACATCGATGCAGAGCGGTACCATAGGAAACTAAGACTACAGCCAACCAAAACCAGAGGAGGAAGAAGACGGGCAGAACGAGCAGATTAATGAAAGGACTGGCTTCTCTTTTTCCACGCCTCGTCGTCGGGGACCCCTCCATGCACTCAACAGCCCTGAGGCTATCCTCGCCCTCGGGATGGCACCGCGGTGTCATCGTGTGGGAGTCGTTGAGTAACCACCAGGCCGCTGGGCAGGAACTCAGTCTGCAGCCCCGAATCCCAAGGTCCGTTCCCTCCCGCCAACCCCCTCTAAGGCCCCCCTCCGGAGCCGCTTGGTGGGAAAGGAGCAGAGAACGAATGTGTGTATTTCTTATTCTGTCACGACCGAGTGTTCCATTTTATAACCATATCTGAAATTAAGCCAGGCATTCTAAAACCTTTCACTGTTCTTCATACACATTTTAAAATGACATTTAGAGAGATCTTTCAAGAAATGATAGTTGACAGAAAGATATTTGTGTTTCAAAAATGCCTTTCATCCTTTGTCATCTGAAGATCAGGCGAGTAGGGTGGGGCTCTTCTGCTGAAGCACTCCTCAGCTCGGCCACGGCAGCGCTCTAGGCACGCACCTGCGTGTACCTGCCCACCTGCCCACCTGTTCACCTATCCACCTGCACACCTGCCCACTTGCCTACCTATCCACCTGCCCACCTGCTCATCTGCCTACCTGTGTACCTATCCACCTGCACACCTGCCCCCTGCCCCCTGCCCACCTGCCCACCTGCCCTACTTGTCCACTTGTCCTCCAGTGCTCCCCTGCGCACCTGCCCACCTGCAGAGCGTCACCAAGTGTGAACAGCAGACTTTCTGGGAAAGGCACCTTCAGTGAGTGTCTGCATTTCTACCTGTGGACCTTCCTGATTACATTGTGATGAGAATGCTTTCTTTCACAAAAGCCACATTGCACTTTTCTCCAAAGGTAGAACGTGGAGGTGCTGGAAACAAATGAGCAGTGGTTCAGGCCGGAAACTGTATAAAGATGTTCGTGCACCCCCGTATAAAGCTGTTCTGCACCCCCGTCCTAACCCAATCATAACCGTGACCGCCGTTCCTTTCCTCTGCCTCTGGACAAATTCATCCCAGCAATCACTCTCCCCAGACAGGGCACTGGAGGTTGGCTGCCCTGGGGATACAGGCCAAGGGGCCTGGACGGGGAGGCTGCAAGTGCCCTGCAGGGGGACTGGGCCTAGGAGAGGGGCAAAGGGAAAGAGGACTCAAGGGCTCAGCCTCCGCAGGCACGGCCCCAATCTGGGGGGGAGTCAGGGTGATAGCAGCACTCCCACCGTCCCCAGACATGGAGCTCGACACCCCCAGGGCAAGTGGGTCTCCCCACGCTCAGCCCCGGAACTGCGGGTGCACAGTGGTTTGGACCTTTGTTTTGTTTGTTTGTTTTAAGATTTTATTCATGTATTTGACACAGAGAGCGAGGTCACAAGCAGGCAGAGAGGGAAGGAAGCAGGCAGGGCGTTTATAAACATACTCTTGGGAGCCGGGTTTCCTAAAACCAGGGGAGGAAAAGGCCCAGGCGTAGACCACCTCTAAGCATCCTTCCGGAAGTCCTTCCAGGGCTAGGAGGGGCAGCCAGGAGTGGAAACCCCCTCCCCCCAACCCCTCCCCCGGAAGCAGACCTTCTCAGGTTTGCGTGACAAGCAGGTTTCAGGTTTGCACTTGGCCATGCATCCCACCTCTGCCAGCTCTGGCCCCGCATGCGGAGTGCTCCCCGGGCCCCTGCCCCAAGCCCCCAGAGCCAGCCACCCCCCCGAGCTCATAAGGGACTCGCGAGAGCAATTGGCAATCCGACGATGGCTCTCTGTCCACAAGCCGAGATTTGATTACTTTTTTATCACTAAATTAAATTCCTGCTCTTGCTTGTCTCCTTACATTAAATCTCTTTAAATCTTAATAGACTGCAGCTTCTCCCCTGCAGCTCGGGCCACTGATAAGGCGAGTGGGGCTCTGGGAGACCCGGAGGGGGCAGGTGCAGGAGGGGAAGCGGATATGCACCGGCTGCTGGAGGCTCCTCACGCGCACGGGAGTCTTGGTGTCTCGGAACACAAGCTGGGACGCGAAAGCAACCTCCAGGGGCCCCGGAGAGCGGGGCCTGCCTGCCCTCAGGCTTCCCACACACCTGCCCTCCCCTGCCCTCCCCGGGCAGCCTTGGGTCACAGTCAGGCAGAGCCCAGCTCCCCTCCCCCGCACTCATGGGGTGTCCCCTGGAGCAGAGGCCGCTGTGGGGCATCGGGAGCTCCCTGCAGGCATCGGAGACCCTGCGCAGACCCATCTGGAGGTCTGCCATGTGAACTCCGACAAGCACTCCCCGGCAGGGCTGGGACCCCTAGCATGCATCTTCTGGGAAAGGGGAAGCACGGGACGCTGATGGTCCTCGCGGCTGACCCAGCCACAACCTGCTGCTCGGCAAGGCGACAAGGGCTGCCTCCCCAAACCATCGTCAGGCTCGACAAGAGCGCTCTGTGCCCGGGATGGTGCCCGCAGCACCTCCACATCCCGCCACACCGGGCTCCCCGAGACGGACATGCCCCCCTGCCATCAACGACCAGAAAACTGGACAAGACCACTGTCTCCAGGCCTCAGGCTGTGGGCACCGAGCGCACTGCCCGGGGAGCTCCCTCTGCACACTGCTGCTCGCTGAGCTGAGACGACGGAGCACCCAGGTCCGGAGGCAGAGCATGCCAGGTGAGTGTTGGAGAGGAGCGTGCGCTCCCGAAACCTTCACAGGAAACCCCGGGTCTGGCCGAGGCCAGGGATGTGAGTGTCTGAGGGGACACGCAGGCTGAGCCAGGGAGAGTGCCCAGCGACCTCCAGCCGCCCCCTCGACATCGGGGAGGCATCTAGGCTCAGCGGGCCCTGGCTTGCGACTTTGGGGGCCCATCCCCGTGGGCGGGCTTGCCCCCTCGACATCGGGGAGGCATCTAGGCTCAGCGGGCCCTGGCTTGCGACTTTGGGGGCCCCTCCCCGTGGGCGGGTGGGAAGCAGTCAAGACAAAGACAAGCTGTAGGTTTCCTCGTTCTCAGAGCAGGGTGGCTGCTGGGGCCGAGGGCCCGGCATTGTTGGCTCAGGTTTGAGGCAGTAAGAGTGTGTCTCTTGCTTGTGTGGAGCCTGGTCTGGACGCTCCCTGTTGGGTGTTTATCCCCTTGCAGCCCGGGGGCCTGAGGCCCCAGGTCCTCCTGAGGCTGTGAAGTGGGCCCTCATTTACTCCTGGGAGGCACACCTGCCACTTTCCAACGCCCAGCTGTTCCCAGTGATTCGGGTCACGGGGCCCGAGCTGCTGCTGGTGCAGGAGATGGCCTGTGGGGGACACTGTCCCAGGCCGTCACCCGGCTCCTGCTGCCACGGCGTCCCCACACGTCCCTCCCCCTCAACAGGCCCCTCTTCCTGAGCACCTCTGTGCCTCTCAACCTCCTCTTCTTCTAACACACGGTCATTGGGTCAGGGGCACCCCCAACGCACTAAGACCACACCTCAACGGCACGGTCTGTTCTACATAACATCAGCTTCACGGACGGTCAGGACTTGAATATGTCTCTTCAGTGGGTTTAATTCCTCCCAGCTGTTATGGCTGAATGTGCTCCCCCAAAACTCATGTTGAAACTACCCCCTGTGATGTCAGGAGCTAGGGCCTCAGGGGGATGATGAGGTCACGACAAGGGGACCCCAAGAGGGGACTGGCGTCCCTACAATGAGGCTCGGCGGAGCCCCAGCCCCTGCCATGTGGATGTCGTGAGAAGGCCGGTATGGCCTGGAACGGGTTCTCACCACACTGCAAGCGCGCTGGTCCCGAGCCCGACCTCGGCTTCGAGTTGTGACAAGAGGCGTGCTGTGTCTCAGCCAGTCTCCGGCCTCTGTTACCACGTCCCAGACAGGAGGATTTCCGGGGAAGGGAGGCACGGAGGACCCGACTGTGCGCCCCCAGGGTCACCCGAGAAGATGACGGTGCTCGGACAGGAGGCCCTTATAGGGCGAGCTGGGGGTCAGCCATCGGGCTGCAGACGGCAGTCTCGGACAGATGCATATTTCTTCTTTCCTTCTCCCTGGTCTCTTTCCTCAGTGAGGACAGTTGGGCTGCTTCGTCCAATAAAGTAGGTCAGGAACAAGGCGAGTCTCGCCGAAGACAGCAAAACCCTCAGAGTCGGCAAACTTTGGTGAGCCCCCTGGGACCCAGCCCCTTGCTGCCGGAGAGGAGCCTGGGGGCTGGGTGCCCCCTGCCGGTCAGGGCCCCGAGGACGCAGGGCACAGGAATCCCAGGGCGGAGGCCAGGGACAGCGGGTCAGCCCTTCACTGAGTGCCTGGAGCTCAGGCGCAGTGGGGAGGGGGCGTCGAAACTTCCAGGAGGAGATGGTTTTTGATCTGCGAACAGGGGGTCGAGCATGCCCATGATGCGGGAGAGGGTGGGGAGGATAGAACGTTCCAGAAGGCACATGCCAGGCCACGTGTGGTGAGAGGAGCCGGGCGGACAGGCTGACAGAGCGCTGGGGATGCCCTGCATTGAGAAGTCAGGGACACAAGGACAAGCTGGGAAGAGCGGAGGTCAGAGGGGAGTGGAGGAAGACGGCGACACAATGCCACACTGGGGCAGGGTGGGGGGACGCAGAGGCAGGAGGCAGCCCCTCCCTCCGAAGAGAGCACCGTGGGGTGTCAGGGATGCTCACGTTACACGAGGGATGGCCAGCACACGGCCGTGTCCTCAGGACCCTGACGGAGCAGGAGGAAGGAGGGCGACCAGCAGGGCACCCCGACCAGGCGGTGGACGGGGCACCCGGGATCTGTGAACCTTGCTGTCGGCGGGACAGAATGGGGCATTTCCCGGGGTGCCCACGGCCCTCCTGGCGAACAGAACCCCGACTTTGCCCAGGATGGGGAGGGCAGTGAGCAGCCCCACAGCACAAAGTGAGACCTCTGCCTGGCCCTAGTCAGGGGCCGTGAGAGGGGCCTCAGCGGGACGTTTCCCAGGGAACCACACGCCGGGAGATGACACGGCACCACCTGACCCTGACCCTGTGGTAGCTGCAGGGCTAGCCCAGGGGGCGGGGAGCTACGGGGTGCAGAGCTAGCCTGGGGTAGGGAGGGGGGATGGGGTGCAGAGCTAGCCTGGGATGGGGGATGGGGATGGGGTGCAGAGTTAGCCCTCTTGTGTGGTGACTCCTCAGCCCAAAGGGCCTGGGTATCCCCCTGCTGGGTCTGAGGGAAGCCTGCATACTAGGCCAGTGGCCAAGCACTTTTTCTCCAAAGGCAGCTTGGGTGTCTCACGCCTGCTGAGTGGTTGTAAGAAATGTCCTCTCGCGGAGATTTGCTGGGGCACTTGGGTTGGGGAATTTGTGATTTGTATGACTCTCATAAATTCTTCCTTCTCACTCCCGTGGTCCCTATTCAGTCTTCCCAGGCTCTCTCTTTAGGAAAACCAGTCCACGGAGCCGAACTCCAGCCCTGTCCCAAACCCAGAGCCTGTGCCCCTCTGTGCCCTCTCCCAGGGGACCATAACCAGCCCACAGACAGGTACAATTAGGAGTTGGGGGCTGAGCCACCGCAGCCCTGCACGTCCCGGCAGGACACAGGGGCCCGCTGCACCCAGCCTGCTCAGACCAGGGCAGCGAGGAGAGAGCCTCCCCCCAGAAGGGTCCAGCCACCGCACTACCAGCAGGAGAGCCTTGCCAACATATGAGCCCGCGGACGGGCTGCTCCCACAGGAAGCCGGCTGCCCATGGGACTGAGAGCTTTCCCCTCACCCGCATGCCAGGATCCCAGTGCCGACAGCCCGGGGCTCGAGGTCACCCTGGACCAGCCTCCAGCTCCACTCAGTGCTTTCATCCCCTGAGGCGGGGCCTCCTCATGTGCCCACAGCTCCACCTGCGCGCCCGAGGGAGGCCAGCATCCCAAGGTCATCTGGGACATCCGCCTGGCTTGCTCTGCGGTGCTCCCAGATGGAAATAAGCCCCCACTCCCAAATGTCTCAAATGCATCTGTAATTATCGAAGAGGCTTCACCTACCTTGCAGCTACCATCTCCTGTCTCCGTATGAGCATTTTCCCTCCTGCTGAGCTGAACAGTCTCTGGGGACCGGCCTCCTCCACAGAGGTTCCCGGGAGGACTCGGGAGCCATGAGGCACTGCCTCATGAGGGAGGCGTGCACCCCGGAACGCATTTGCCTGCAGGCTGCTTGCCCGCCAACAGCTGGGGTGTCGGCAGGTTCTCAGGGGTCGCCCCTGAGAGGGGCTCCCAGCACCGGGCTTGTACTGACAGAGCCTCCAGACGGGTTTAGGTTCATCCAGCTGTCCATCCTGAGCCAGGCCAGGACATCTACCCGAGTGAGGGCCCAGGGCCGCTGCACCGGCCCCCAACACGCAGCAGGCACAGTGCCCCGATCCAAGGACCTTGCTGACACAGGCGCCTCCCGGGGCTTCTTGTCCCAGTGTTCAAACAGCCTGATGGTAAAATGGGTCCGAATCCATCCTTAATGGGTGTGATCTTGAACAAGTGTGCGTGGGGAAACCGAGGCAGAGCAGGGTTCTCGGTGGCCCCACACAGACGTCGTCTTCCTGAGGTCAGCTCGAGAGCTGGACCCCACGTGCACCGCGGCAAGCTGTGTATGGTGTGTCCTCTGGCCCCCTGCCCAGGCCCCGCCTGTTCCCCAGCGGGCTCAGTCTCTCGGGCCGTGTGGTCCCAGCCCTGAGTTATCCGTGAACCGCGCGACTGGGGGGCTGGCCATGTGTCCCAACGGGGAGACAGCCCTGCTGGGCTGGGTCCCAGTAGCTGATGCCACGGGGATTTTTCAGGAAATGCCAAATAGACTGTGGAGGCCTGGCCACCGGGGATGGCCTCACAGGTGCACCACAGGGGGTGGGGCAGTGGTGCTCAAAATACAGATGGTCTCCAGCTTATAGGGGCGCGAGTCCTGACTGTTGGGCTTTATGGTGGCGCGAAGGTGATCCACGTCTAGGAGGAACCGTACCGGAATTCTGAATTTGGACCTTGTCCCGAGCGCGCCGTCTCCATCCCGTCGTCTCCCAGGAGGCCGGGCCGCCCGACGACCAGCAGGGGCCCCAGCTGATACCCCGACAGCCATCTGCTTGTCGTTTTCAGTACTGCGTTGGATAAGTGACCGGAGCTGCTCACCTTTTTATAAAGCAGGCTTGCGTCACGAGTCTGCCCACCCGCAGGCCAAGGCCCGTGCTCCTGCCCCGTGTGTCCACGGCGGGCCAGCCCAGCGGCGATGTCCTGTGGGTTATGTGTTGGGTGCATTTCCAACCCACAGTGGGCTTATCAGGACAGGACCCCCGTCCTGGGTCGAGGGAGGCCAGGCGTCTGAAAGATCGGAGGTGCCTCTCCCGTCGAGGCAGGGCTGGCCGGCTTCCAGCAGACAAAGGGCTCGGGGAGGCTGGTGCCCCTCTGGCTTCCGGGCCCTGGCCTGAGCCACCCTGCGGGCCACACCCGCTGCTTCCGGCCTCAGGGCTGCTGATCCCCCCACAGATGTGCCCTGTTGTTGGAGCCACGGAAGGAGCAGAGGTGGGGCGGGAGGGAGCTGGTCCTGCCCCCTGGCCTCTGCCAACTCCCCCGGCGCCCAGGAGGGCCGAGAAGGGGGCACGCTGAAGGCTGCTGGCTTCTCTTAGGAGAGGCCAGTAACAGGGTCCGCGGTCAAAGGAACGAGGCTGAAGACAAAAGCGAAGGTCAAGCAAAGCTTTACTTCCTGCCAAGCATCAGAATTTTACTGGCCAGGCCACCAGAGTCGCTTCTCTGGGGAGAAGGACCCCACATGATTTCTCAGGCTAGCTTTTATAGGGCAACCCCCCAAAATCAGAAGCTGACTAGGGTCACGAGTTAATTTACATTCCCATTGCATAGGGGGAAACTCATTCACAGGGCTTGCCTGGGCAAACTTGCACCTCTGGTCCGACCCCCCCCCCC
>PITA01033357.1:0-12852 GCA_004023965.1 Spilogale gracilis | reverse complement strand
AAGAAGAAGAAGAAGAAAGATTGACAGTTTTTAAAGTCTAAAAAAATAAGTTTTCACTGCAAACAATACTGCCTGCTGGTGTTCGTTCAAACCCACTATGCCTATCTCTGAAATGGAAAGGTGGGCTCTAATACTCATGTATTTTCCATCTCCCTTCTAAAAATCTGTTATAGACTTCTGCCTTTTTTCTTCTAGAACTGTATTCATGGGTGTGCCCTGACATCATTCCCTACACAATAATCTTCCCATTAAAAGACTACACACACACACAAATGCAATTCTCCACGGATGAAATGATACCACAAACTCTCGGCCAACAGTGCACACACCTGAGAGACATTTATGAAGTGAAAAGCAATCATCCCCAGTCCTTCATCTCATCAGCACACAGGTACAGGTCATATGAAGGATAAGATCACTGCATGTGGCTAGATAAGAGATGACAGATCTCTAAAGAGACAGATCCCGTACACTTAGTTCAACATTTTTTTTAAAGGCACAAGGAGCTGACATCTATAATACTATGGGATTTGACAAGGCCATAAAACAGAACCCAGGAAATTGGACGCATATGGAAATGACAACTGATATACAGTAAAACTAATTTTTTTCTCCATCCTACTGGAAAATGCACAGAAGATTTAAGGTTTAGAGTTTCTACCAGTGATTTTGACCAGGTCCCTTTTTTTTACTTCCCATTTACCCCTATTTAAAGAGGTCAGAACATAGGTTACAATGAGGTCACAATGATAAAGTCACAGTTGGGATGAGATGCCAGCAGGGTTTTTCGGAGCCCCCGCTACGTGAAGCATGGAAATTCTGCTCTGGGAAGGAGTGAGCGGCAGAACCTGGTTTCCATAGCACTGCCATGGAAACCGCTCTCTGGGACTCTGCCTCCAGGCCCTCTGAAACTGAAGCATCTCTCCCTTTTTTGCTCCAACACCCACCTCCATAGCACATGCCCCAACCCCTCACAAATGATGAAAGGGTAGGTTGAGAAAGTGGGGCCCTAACCAGGCTTTCACCTAGTTATATTAATACATGTTACTGTCCCTGAAAGAAGAGGAAAAAAAAAGAAAACTGATGATTTTTTTATTTCTCTTTTATTAAGGGTGGGAGGGAGGTGATGGATGAAGAGAGGAAAATAAAAACCTAAGGGCCAAAACCCCAAAAGCCAAAAAAAAAAAAAAAAAAAAAAAAAATTGCCAAACCGTATATTAAAGAGATGGGCTTTCTAAGCCCATGTATCAGGTTATCTTATCCTATCCTATTTTCTTTTGTCTGCCTGGGAGGCCAACACACAAAAACGAAAGATTTAATTAAACATTAGAATGTACAAAGAGGCTCTCCCCTAATCTTTATCATTGGTGGTCAATTGGAGGTTTGGCAGTATTTTTTTTTTCCTGTTTCCATGCCTTGATCATGACTTTAAAAGTAGAGCAAAAGTTTAAAAATGGTCTTCTAGAAGCAGGTAGAAAATTCCAACAGAAGGAAGCATGGATTATTTAGCAAGCTGTATAACCCTCGTGTCTTTCTCCAATCCCTTGGAGGGGTGACAGCCTCTAGCCTGAGCTGGAGCACTGCCCCTTGCCTGGGGGCAAGTGAAAGGTCGGGAAGCCTGTTAGCCCCCAGATGCTCCGGAAGCTGATAGGCCATATCCCTAAAGCCGCTGGCCCAGCCAGGGCACTGCAGCGCGGACCCTCGGCCTCCCATTCCTGATTTTGGTTCCTTCTCCTGATGCAGTGCACTTGGGGCGCTGACCCAACCACGCCTGTAACACACAAATGCACAAAAGCTTCACACCTGGGAAGAACCTGAGGCTACAGTGGCTGGTGAAATTACTGAGAGGGAATATAAAAGGGGTTCAAACATTGCTAACTGGGAAGAGGTGGTGCTGTCTTAACCTCTCCAGGATAACCTGATGATGGGTAGAGGTAGGGGGAGACCTCCATGGCAGCCAAGAGGATTAAAGTCGGGCCATGACTTGCCAGCATCTCAGGAATGGTTCTTCTGGGGCAAACAATTAAAATGCTCTATGTCTTTGTCTCCAAACCTAAAAATTCTCCTCTGCCTGCCGCACCGAGTTCCGCGAAATGGAAAGCAAAGCCGGCATCAGTCAGAGTTAGACAAGGGGGAGTAAAAGAAGACAGGAGTGCTAAATTATTCATTTTTATTTATGTATTGTAGCGGCAATTGTTACAGTTTTTTTGTTTCTCCTGGATGTTGAAACTGTAAAAAGAGGCCTGAATAATTCAGCATGACTCAAGAAAACACAAATGGAGTACAGTCTGGGCAGCGCATGCCCACGAAATAGATTCCCTCCATTGACATTCTTAACATTCGTATGATGCACTGGTGATAATTTAATTAATAACGTAAGATGGCTTTAATGAATGTGACAACATTTGTAAAGCACTGCAGGGTTCCAAACGTGCAAGGGACCAAAGGGCAGGGAGGAGGAAGGGATCCAGTGGGAGAGAAAGGGACACACTGGAAGCAAAGATCACTCTAGAAGGATGTCAGGGCTCTCAGCTGCCAGAGGCACATTTCTGGGTCCTAATTCATGCCCTGGCCATTTAAGCACTTGTACTAAGCACTGCATGCAATTTTATTTCATGGCACTGTAAGCCTACAGGCAAGGTAGGATTTATTTTTAAAAAGGGCTGTTATTTTAGTCTAAGAGTCACGAGTGAGTTGAGGAAACATAAAAAGTGTAAAATCCTCATTATTCCTAGAGACTGAGGGGCCAACTCTGATCTCAGCTTCATAGAGTGGAATCCGTTTGTGCTTTACTTCTCCTTTACAAAAGTCCAGGAATGATGCTTAATGGAACCAAGCAAAAAGTAAGTGAAGAAGGGACGGTGGAAATCAGTTTCAAGATGAGGACAGTAGTTCCTTTAAGATCGTCAGGCTTCAACTTTCCATCAATGACAGAATCATCATGATGGACCACATCCCAGGGACTGATCCAACCTTTCTTTCGATTTTCCCTGAATGTTTCACCCCAGGGGGATTGCTGGCCTTTTGGAAAGACACTTCGTCACACAGGACCCTCACACCACAGGCTGTTGAGCAGTCGTGACCCCTCTCCATTAAGTGAGACTAACACTCAACCGTCATTATAATATCCAAAAAAAAAAAAAAAAAAACCCACACATTTTCAAACACCCCATGGTTGTACGATAGGTTAAACTGTTGTTCCTCTACAATTTATACACTGAAGTCCTAGTCCTCGGCACTTAAGAACATGATATATTTAGAAATAAGTTCTTTAAAGAAGCGAGGCCCTCAGAGCAGCCCTCATCCAATCTGATCAGGGTCTTTATAAGGAGAGGTTGTGGCACACAGAGACATCACCGACAGGCACACACAGAGGAAAGATGGTGGGAGGACACAGGAAGAAGGTGGCCATCCTCCAGGCAAGGAGAGAGGCCTCAAGAGAGACCAAACTCACT
Source organism: Spilogale gracilis (assembly GCA_004023965.1). NCBI lineage: Eukaryota > Metazoa > Chordata > Mammalia > Carnivora > Mephitidae > Spilogale > Spilogale gracilis. The sequence continues at coordinate 9,397 of PITA01033357.1, read as the reverse complement.
GACACCTTGATCTTGGGGCCCTCCAGCCTCCAGAACTTTGATAAAATAAATTTCTGTTGTTACGCCACCCAATTTGTGGCATTTGTTGTAGCAGCCCTAGCAACTAATATAGGTTTTAGTACATCTTCAAAATTCAGCTCCAGGATGGACAGAACAGGTTAATGGGACTCAGAGGTACAATGTTCTAGTTATGAAATAAAGACATGGAGATAAAACGTACAGCATAGGAAATATAGTGAATACTATCGTAACAACTTTGTATGGTGATGGGAGATAACTAGACTTCCTGTGGTGACCATTTCATCACATATATAAATACCACATCACTATCTTGTACACCTGAAACACAAAATTGTTACATTATGATGAAGAATAATATGTCAATTATTCCTCAAAAACACCCTCAACTCACCTTCATCTAGTCCAAAAGCCTTCAGTAATCTCTGAAAGGAAATATAAATCCACAATCCTTTATTTAAAACACTAGGAACAGGAGGGAGCTTGACAATTTTTAGATTTTTCAGATTTTAAAAAAGCAATATGGTGGCCCATTTACTGAATATCACCCAACATCACCCTACAGAAATTGAGGGCAAGACCCTATAATCAAACACATAAATGTTTCTCAAAAAAAACCATAAAAACAAAGACACTTTTAAGATTCAATTAATGTATAAATAGCTTTACATCACTTTAGACCATATTTTGCTGCTAAAGGAATTCATATTAGGTCAGTTTTTAACAACAAAAGAAATACAGAAATGCTTTTTTTTTCAGAATTTGTTGGATTTCTTGGTTGCCATTAAGAGATCATTGACTCAATCCACTTTCTTAATAAAATGAAATACAGAACTTGCAGAGTTGAGAATTAAATGGAGATTCTTCTGGTGAATGGGAGCAACCAACAAGCAATGTAAACTCCCTGTCCTAGGGTTTCACCTCCCTCACAAGATTCTCCTACTCTGGTTCCTGGCCCTGAGTGGTTATTTCTCTCCTTAAATCTCTAGCCTGAGTTGGCACAAAGCTTCTCCTTTAGTTTCCCTCATCTCTGATGGAATAAGCTAGGACTTTCCAAAAGAACTTACTAAATCCCAAAGGATAATAATAAAGGGTAAACAATAGCCTATTCTGACCCTACTCTGGCTAGCGAGCTCTCAGAGGCTTTAGGCCCCAAAATAATTTACATGAGCCCTAAGAGAAAAGAGAAGGCAGGTCTAGAAAAAGTATCTAGTTCCATCCTAACACCAACCACCAAGGGGCACAGTCTGATACATTTTCCATTTTCAAAACCAGGAGAAAGATGCCTTCCCCAACCTTCAACAGAGAGAAAAATGAGTTGCCATTCTTCTGCCCATATACATCCTCATCCAAGTTCAGATATATATTCAATATATTTATTAAGCACCTAGTAAGTTCCCCAACTCAATCCAAGTGCTAGGGATGTAAAACACTGAATTTACACTCATGAGTTTCTTAGAAACCTTTTTGCTCTGTATTCCTACAGCACACATTGCTTACCTCCTCTGCAGTACTCACTGCATTGCATTTTAATTGTTAAATGTCAACCTTAGTTACTAAACTTTGAGCTTATTAGGGGAAGGAGCCATGTCCGATTTACTTCTCAAGTATTTTGCACAGTGTTTGGCCTATATTAGGGGAACAGATAAATGTTGACAGAATTAATGAATAAATGAACTGGGATAAGGGAAAACTTGGTCACTAAAGGCTATCAATTCTATCTTCTAATTATCTGAAAGGCAATCCTTCTTCTTCTTCTTCCCCATTGTTGCACCTTTACTGTGTCTTGACTGATTACTGTAACAGCCTTGTAACCGGTCTTCTTGCCCACAAAAATTCACCCTCCCCTTGCTACCAGGAGAGCTTGCTAAAATAGAAATGTGATCATTCCCGCTTTTCCATTTTTCTGAAATAGAAATTTAATCATTCCACTGCCCACAGGTCAGACTCCTTTGAATCATATACATGGCCCTTTACAATCTGGCCCAGTCTATTTTTTTGTTTTACTTTCTTTGCCTTTCTGTTTTTTCCAATCTCCTTCCACTTCCTACCATGCAACATTTGCCCCATTTACCCAAGACTACTCCACGTTCCGAAAATATACCCTGCTCTTTCATCTCTGTACCTCAGCCCAAGCAGTTGTTCCACTTTTCTGTAATGTTTTATTCCTGCTCCTCTTTCCCACCTCCATCCCTTACCCCAAATCACCTCCCCATTGGAAAAAATTCACTGTTCATTGTTCAGGGTCCAGCTCAAATATCATTTCTTACATGGAGCTTCTTGAGCTCCTCAGGCAAAGTCATTCTCTTCCTCTGAGACCAAGCAATACCATAAAGAAGGGTCCCGGGATGGAGGGCTCTGTTTAGCCCTTACATATATCATACACTTGGCAGAGGTCACCCCTGACCCCAAACTTAAGACTGTGAGGTGCATCCCCCTGCCTTTAAGATGTTATAAAATGCTACAACTGGTGTGGACATTGCTCCTATGAACAATGGGGTGCATGTGCCCCTTCTTTTCACTACATCTCTATCTTTGGGGTAAATACCTATCAGTGCAATTGCTGGGTCATAGCATAGCTCTATTTTTAATTTAAGGAAACTCCATACTGTCTTCCAGAGTGGCTGTACCAGCTGGCATTCCCACCAACAGGTTCCCCTTTCTCCACATTTTCAACAACACTTGTTGTTTCCTGTCTTGTTAATTTTTGCCATTCTAACTGGTGTAAGGTAATATCTCACTGTGGTTTTAATTTGTATTTCTCTGATAGCTAGTGATGCTGAACATTTTTTCATGTGTCTTTTAGCCATGTGTATGTCTTCTTTGGAGAAGTGTCTGTTCATGTCTTCTGCCCATTTATTGACTGGATTATTTGTTTTTGGTTGTTGCGTTTGAGAAGTTCTTTATAGATCTTGGATACCAGCCCTACACTACATCAAAAACTAATGGTGCACTATATGTTGGTTAATTGAACATAATAAATAATATATATTATAATATAATATATATTACATACATTATATTATTATATACAATAAATTATTACATAATATTATATATAATATATTATTATATAATGTATATTATATAACAATATAATAATTGAAAATTATTTTTTTTTAAAGATTTTATTTATTTGACAGAGAGAAACACAGCCAGAGAGGGAACACAAGCAGAGGGAGTGAGAGAGGGAGAAGCAGGCTTCCCGCCGAGCAGGGAGCCCGGTGTGGGGCTCGATCCTGGGTCTCCAGGATCATGACCTGAGCCGAAGGCAGTCGCCTAACCAACTGAACCACCCAGGTGCCCCAATAATTGAAAATTATTGAAAAAATAATTGAAAAAAGAAACCTTCAAAATATTAAAAAATATTGTATATATATTATATACATTATATTATTATATACAATATATTATTACATAATATTATATATAATATATTATTATACAATGTATATAATATATAATATAATAATAATTGAACATAATAAAAAAGAAACCTTCAAAAAATTTTAAAAAAATTAAATGAAGACCAGATCACCCATAAAAAAAAGTTAAAGCTAATCTAATGATTAGTTCACTGTTATCAGGAACTAGTTAATGGCCAACTGAGTAATAGGGACTGGTGTCAGGAAGAAGACAGAAGTCAAAAAGGTTAAAAAAAAGAAGGTTAAAAAAAAGGAAAAGGAAAGAAACAAAAAGAAAAGAAGAGAAAGGAAGAGAAGAGAAGAGAAGAGAAGAGAAGAGAAGAGAAGAGAAAAGGAGAGAAGAGAAAAGGAGAGAAGAGAAAAGGAGAGAAGAGAAAAGGAGAGGAGAGAAGGAGCTACATGAAAAGGTGGGAAGGATGAGGCGCCTGGGTGGCTCAGTTGGTTAAGCGACTGCCTTCAGCTCAGGTCATGATCCCGGAGACCTGGGATGGAGCCCCGCGTCGGGCTCCCTGCTTGGTGGGAAGCCTGCTTCTCCTTCTATCACTCCCCCTGCTTGTGTTCCCTCTCTAGCTGTGTTTCTCTCTGTCAAATAAATAAATAAAAATCTTAAAAAAAAAAAAAAAAAGAAAGAAAGAAAAGGTGGGAAGGAGCATAAAACAAACTTTCCCTAAGTTACCATTTGCCTTGGATCAATTTTGGCCCATGTAGTAACCAGAGACCCTTGATCATTTCATCACTTAGGAAAAAAAAATTAACACAACCCACTGTGAAAAGTTACTTTGGAGCCATACAGGATTAATCAAGATATGGCCATTTATCTTCAAGCAGCTTACAATCAAGTGAACTACTGAATTCACAAAAATTGCAAAGCCTGCGATCCTATCCAGAGCCAGATTTGTTTCTACCAAGCAAACTGAAAATGAAGGAAATATGTTCCTTGGAGTTTCTAAGGCTTTTAACATTACTAACTTTCTCCATTATAAGAATAAATATGGGCGGTAAGGAAGCAATAAGGAACGGCCCATAAATATTCTAAATCCTAGCCATGAAATATGTCCTAACTCTAACATATATAACCAGTCAAATGAAAATCAGGGAATGAGATTCAAAGCAATTTGCTTTGCTGCATCTCTCTATTCTTCTTCCTATACTGTGTTTCCTAAAGGGCTGAGCCTGAAGCCTTGTGAATTAGTAACAAAGGAGCTTCAAAAAGGAATTTGGATGTGCAAAAAGAGAGAATTCCATGAAAAAATTATGGAAGCATACTTGTAACATATTCAGTTAAAAATAATGGTATCACCCTTCTAATAATTTGGTCAAAAGGAACCAATCTAACAGATTCTGGAAGGCATCTGTAGGGTGGTTTCACGCTGTCAGTCAGTTAAGCAGTAGTCAAAGACCTAAATATATCAGGCCCTACAGGATGGTTGTAGGGGCTACAGAGTACACAGTTCATGCACTTACAACCTCTTTGGTCTAATAAAGTGTGCTCATGAGGAAAAGAAACTAAACCAAAACAGAATCAGATAAAGGTTAATGATATAAATAGCTAAGAAATAAAAGTATGTGGTAATTTTTAAAACCTTACACGCCAATTAAATCTTATGAGAACTACACAAGACCACTATGGTAGAAGTCCTCTTGTGTGACAAGATCAAGATCAGACACAAAACTGGTTAAAGCAAGGACTATTTAGTCTGTATACATCTTACTTTAATCTAAAACATAGAAATGTGCATCCATTTGCTAATCTTCTGATACAGAGAAAGACCCTTTTCTTTGACTATGGATTTGTTGACTACAGCTCCAATCCTTCTTACATAAATGATACACAAAGTAACATAATCTATGATATCAAGTTTCAGTTCTTTAGAGATACGTGGAAAGGATGAGGATCATTTCTTTTTCCAAATGAATATACAATTATTCCAAACTTTTTCTGAAAAGCCCTTTTCTCTATCAAATTACTCTGGCATCTTTAATGAAAATCAATTTATATGAAGTGTTGGTCCATTTATAAACCCCACACTGTTCCATTGATCTATATATCTATCCTTATGCTAACAGCACATTATCTTTATTACTGTAGCTTGATACTAAGTTTTGAAATCAAATAGTCTAAGTCCTCCAACTGCATTCTTTTTCTAAATTTTATTGGCTCTTCTAGGTCCTTTGTATTCTCATAAACTTTTTATAATAAATTGTCAATGTATATAAATAATCTCCCAGTTACATTTTGATTGAGATTAAAAAGATTCTAAAGACTACAGTAAAAAGAACTGAATCTTAAAATATTTAATCTTTTGATCCATGAGCACAATATATCTTTTCATTTACTTAATCTGCAATTGTTCTGAGCAATGTTTCTTAGTTACATTTTTCTTATTTTACATTTTTAATGCCATTGTAAATAGCATTTTACTTACATTTCTTAAATTTCCAATGGTTCTCTGATAGTACATAAAAGTACAATCGATTCTATATCAATTTTAAATCCTGTGGCCTGGCTAAATTCATTTGTTTGTTCTAATGATTTTATGCATCTTCCCTAGAATTTTCTAAAAAAAAAAAAATCATGTCATATGTGAAGGATGATACTTTTACTTCTTCTTTTCCTTTTTCATGACTTATTGAGTATGCTACAACCCTCAGAATAACGTTGAGTAGAAACACTAAGAGCAGACATCCTTGCCTTATTTCCACCATGCCGCATGATGTTAACATAGGTTTTTCATAGAGAAGTTCATCAGGTTGAGAAAGTTTCTTTCTATTCTCAATTTGTTGACAATTTTTATCATGAATGAGTGTCAAGTTTTGTCAAAATGATTTTATGCATCTACTGAGATGATCATATGGCTTTTTTCTTTTTTTTTTTTTTTCTGTCAGTATGATGAGTTGCACTGATTGATTTTCAAATGTTGACCCAATATAGCATTGCTGGAACAAACACCTTCTGGACATAATGTATTATCTTGTTATACCTTGCTAGATTTATATTTGCTCACATTTTGTTGAAAATGATTGCTTCTATGTTCATGAGGAATATTAGTTTACAGTATCCATATAATATCCTGTCTCATTTTGGTACCAAAGTAACACTGATTATGAGTTTTAAAATGTTCCTTCTTTTTCCTAGAAGAAGTTGTATACAATTTACATTATTCTTTCCTTAAATGTTTGGTGAAAAGTGAAGTCACCTGGACTTAGTTATCTTTTTGTAAGTAGGATTTTATCTAGGAATTCCATTTCTTTAAAATACATAAAGTTATTCAGGTTATCTTTTCTTCTTAAATGAGCTTTGATAGTTTTGTGTCTTTCAAGGAATTTGTCCACTTATCAAAGTTGTCAAATTTATTGGCATAAAGTTAGTTATAATACTACTTTTTTTGTCTTTTCATTTCTGTAAGATCCATAGTGAAGTCCCTCTTTCATGCCTGACATTGGCAATTTATGCTTAATCTCTTTAATATATAGTCAGTCTTGATAGAGGTTTATCAATTTTATCGGCTTTTTCAAAGATCTAGTTTTGGTTTTCATTGCTTATTTTTCTTTCATTTGTCCATTTTCCATTTCATTGATTGCTCTCTTTATAACTTCCTTTCTTCATTTATTATGGGTTAATATGGTTTTTCTTTTCCTAGATTCTTAACATAGAAGCTTAGAGCACTGATTGCAGACCTTTTCTAATTGCAGACCTGCTACTTTTCTAATTTAAGCACTTAATTCTATAAATTTCTCTTTAAGCACTGCATTAGTTGTTGCTGCACAAATATTATGTTTTTATTATAATTCACTTTAAAATAGTTCCTAATTATCTTTGTGATTTCTTTTTTGACTCATATGTTATTTAGAAGTATACTATTTAATTTCAAAATTTTGAGTATTTTCCAGATACAGTTCTGTTAATTCTGATGTAGTCACAAAACACATTTCATAAGCTTTCAACCAGTCTAAGATTATTGAGACTTGTGTCATGGCCCAGAAGATTATCTATCTTGGTAAATATTACGTATGTACTAGAAAAGAACATATATTCTCCTGTTGTTGAATGAAGTATTCTACAAAACTCAACTAGGTCAAGATGGTAGATAATGTTCTTCAAGTCATCTATATCCTCAATATGTTTTGGCATAGTTGTTTTGTAAATGACTGAAAGAAGTGTTGAAATCTCAAACTACAGATGTAGTTTTATTTTTCTTTTCCAACAGTGACCCATCAGTGTTTGCTCCAGGTATTTTGAAGTGAGTGGCTGCACACATATTTAATATTATGATATCTTCTGGGGGAAAAATGGGCTCTTTTTGATTATGAAGTGTTTTTCTTCATATCTGTCAATATTCTCTGTTCAAAAGTCTACTTTTATCTGGTATCCATAGAGCCTACTCAGATTTCTTTTGATTAGCATTTGTATAATATATCTTGTTTTATCTCTTAACTTTTAATTTATGTCTATATTTAATGTCAGTTTCTTGGTTTTCATCAAATCTGACAATCTACACATTTCAATGGAGTATTTAGGACATTTACATTAGTATATTTATAAATATGTTTAGCATTAAATCTGCAATTTTGCTGCTCGTCTGTTTTCTATTTTTACATCTACTCTTTGTATCTTTTTTTCTGTTTTTTTTTCCCTTTTTTAGATTGACTGGTTTTTATAATACTTTTTTATTTCCACCACTGGCTTATTAGTTAGATACCACATTGTTTTGATGATTTCTTTAGGATTTGCAATATACATCTTTAAATTATTATACTCTTTCCTCAAATAATGCTATGCCTCTATAAAGACAGTATAAGAAACTTAAAACAGCAAATCTCATCCCTCCTTCCATTATTAGGACTATTATTATCATATATCTTACTTCAATATACATTCTAGAATCCATAATATATTTTTATTATTTTTGCTTTAGACAATAAATTATCTTTCAAGGTATTTTAAAATGTCTATAAATTCTCACATATTTACTATTTAGGATGATCTCCTTTCCTTTGTCTAGATCCAAATTTCCATCTGGTACCATTTGTCTTTGGCTAAAAAAAACTTTCTTTAATATCTCTCAAGTACAAATGTATCACTGATTAATTCATTTTGTTCCCATGAAAGTTATCATTTTTCCTTCATATTTAAGATCCTTTTGCTGAGTAGAGAATGAATCTTGAAGTCTTTTCTTTCAGTATTTTAAAGACATTGGTCTATTTCTCTTGACTTGCATACTTTCTGATGACAAGTATTCTACTATTCTTATCTTTGTTCCTCTAAATGTAATGTGCCTTTTTTCTCTGGCTGTTTTCAAGTTTTTCTCTTTATCAGTAGTCTTCAGCAATTTCATTATCATGTACCTTAACTGTAATTTTCTCCATTTTTTTATGCTTGGGATTTGCTGAAATTCTTGAATTGTAGATCTATAATTTCATAATTTTTTAATCAAATAATTTCATACAGTTCTCATCAAATGTGGAATTCTATTTTAGGCATCAATTCAGTATTTTTTTCTTTGCCTCTCCCATCTAGGCCTCCAATCATATACAAGTTAGACTGAGTGATATTATTCTACTAGTCACTGAAACTGTTCATATTTTTTCTCTTCATTTTGAATAGTTTCTATTGCTATGTCTTCTAGTTCCTTTTTATTTTATTACAATGCCTATTCTGTTACTACCATCTAGTTTACTTTTTAAATTCAAATATTGAGGATTTTATTTTCCGTTTGTTTAAATTCCATTGAGTTTTTAAAAATATATATATTCCTACAAAATCAACGCGCAGAAATCAGTTGCATTCTTATACACCAACAACGAAAAAATAGAAAGGGAAATCAGAGAATCGATTCCATTTACTATAGCACCAAAAACCATAAGATACTTAGGAATAAACCTAACCAAAGAAGTCAAGGATCTATACTCGAGGAACTACAGAACACTCATGAAAGAAATTGAAGAAGACACAA
>PITA01033356.1:0-12850 GCA_004023965.1 Spilogale gracilis | reverse complement strand
TCAGATACCTAAATTTATAAAAAATGTTTTAAAAACTGATCTGAGGGGTGCCTGGGTGGCTCAGTTGGTTGAGCGGCTGCCTTCGACTCAGGTCATGATCCCAGAGACTCGGGATCGAGCCCCACATCGGGCTCCCTGCTTGGCGGGAAGCCTGCTTCTCCCTCTCTCACTCCCCCTGCTTGTGTTCCCTCTCTCGCTGTGTTTCTCTCCGTCAAATAAATAAAATCTTTAAAAAAAATAAAAAATAAAAAAAATAAAAACTGATCTGAATCTCTAATATCAGCAAGTCAATAATCCACATACTGACCTAAGCAAATAATCTTGTACAGAACTCAAAGATACGTACACTTTTCTTTTCAAAAAAATCAATGATTTCATATTCCAATGCTTTTCCCCCTCTCTGGCAGCTCCTAAAAGGCTAATTCTCCTTTTAAATGCTGAAATTTCTCAGTGTTTTAACTTAGGCTCTTTTTGTTTAAAGCCTGATTTTTTAGGTCATAGATCAGTGCTATCTAATAGAAATATGAGGGGCACCTGAGTGGTCATGATCCCCAAGTTCCAGAACTGAGCCCCACATCAGGCTCCCTACTCGGCAGGAAGCCTGCTTCTCCCTCTCTCACTCCTCCTGCTTGTGTTCCCTCTCTAGCTGTGCTTCCCTCTGTCAAATAAATAAATTCTAAAAAAAAAAATATTATGCAAACCATAATAGTAAAAAGAAATGTGAAATTAATTTATTTTAACACAATATACTGACAGCATTATTTCAATATGTAAGCAATATAAAAATGAGATATTTACATCTTTTTTATACTAAGATTTCCAAACCCAGTCTGTATTTTACATATATTTTACATTTTACAGGTACTCAGCAGCCACATGTGGCTAATGTCTACCATACTGGACAGTGTGGCATTAGATAATCTCATGTATGCACTGTTTCAATTATCAGCTATATTTGCATGATTCCAAATTTTCTATCTCTTGTCTTTTCCCTAGTGCAAGATTAATTTCCTAATGTCTAACTGGCATCTTATTTTAAATAATTCAAAGGCACCTCACACTCAAATAATGTCCAACTTCAATTCCACCCTTCAAAAATGTGTTCCTTTTTTAATACTCCCCATCTAACCGTATTATAATCAATTCAAGTATAAAAGCTAGAAACCTAGAAATCAACTTTTTGACACCTCCTTCTCTCCTTCCCATATACAATCCATCTAAAAGTTCCATCCATTTTACCTCTTAAATATTGCTCAAATCAATTTCTGCTCTCCATCTCAATCATCACCACCACTCTATCCATCCAGCTACTGATGCCAAGCTCTGAGCCATTTTCTTCAGTGCAAGCATTTCTCAAAATTTAACTATGATGTCATCCCTACTTCAACCCTCCCAACCCCTGATAAAACTTTCCAGCTCACTTCTATTGCCTCCAGAATAAAAGCAAGGCCCAAGCTACATGATCTAGACCCTAAGTATCTCCTAGTCCCACCTCCCTATACTGTCCCTATCTTGTCTATCCATCCCAGTCCTTCAGACCTTTGTACTTACCATGCTCCCTACTGCCCTACGAAATCTGCATTACTTGACCTATTTAATTCCCACTCATCCTCCAGATCTCAGGGATGCACTCTATGATCACCACAAAGACACCAAATTTCCCTCCATAAGTTCTTCTAGAACCATGTCCCTTTTTTCTGGTATATTTACAGAAACAGTGTTTGAATGACTTTCTCCCCATAAAACTACATCTGATTATACTAAAGAAAGTGTCTGCTGCAACAAGATGTTTAATAATTATTCATTGAATGAATGCATCAATGAATCTGTCTTATTTTTTCCCTAAACAGGAACCAGACACCATATGAGATGGCATATACAACACACCCTACTTACACACCGTTAGTTCTGGAAAGCCTTCCAGATTTCCTAAGAAAAATACCACTGTATAGCATGTTTAAATTCTGACTGACTTGTATATTATCACAAAAACAAACAGTGCCTTGTGTATAAGAGGCATAAACATTTACTACATGTATTTCTGTACACACATTACTATATAGGGTTACATATTTCTTTGCATTATTGCAGAGACACTGTTGTAAAGATACCATACCTTCAGCAGCACTATCTTAAGATCAGGGTAACTATTTGCACTAAAAGGGCTGTAAAGCTGTAATAAGTCTAAGAAGCACTTCCACAAGCACACAGACTCACACGCACACAGAGTAAAGGTGTGAAACCTGTAGGAGTAATAGTACTAAGGTACGTGTAGGATCTGTCCAGCCCTGGAGCATGATGTGGTTCTTTCCCCTTTCTCTGTATCACTAGAGTGCTTCTTTTCTGCTCTCAGTATCTTTGATACCCCTGTTGATATTTTACATTATCACCACACATTTTTGCTCCCTCTTCTCTGCTTTTGTTTTCATTCTATGACTTCACAAATGTTTCTCAATTTTTATATGAACTGTTTTTCATTACTGGGAATGCAGTCTGCTTTTTCTAAAAATCATCTGGAGGTAAAGCCTTCTTCAGCTACTTTCAGATTCTACACCTTACAAAAAGTCAGAATTTTTAGAAAGATGGGACTTAACTACAACATAAGTCAAACTGCCAATATCCTTCTTTTGTCAAAAGGAGAAAACATAAGCCAAAAAAGTTGATATAGTTATATATTTATGGTTCTTGAAATGTTACTATGTAATTTTTACTTGATTTAGCAAATGCTGCTGTGTGAGAGGAGAAAATTATTTTCAACTTGCTGAGGTAGCCAGTTTCTTTTTATACCCCCTTTATGCTTGAGGCAGTCAAGTCTACAGGCAGTTGAAACTAGATTTATAGGTTATTCACCAAAAAAATCACTGCAAACAGCACCTTGAAACCTTAAAACTTGCACAGTTTAACAGTATATCCAGGCATTTTTAGCAATTTATAGTATCAGTAGAAGCGGCCAAGCAATATGTAACATATTTTAAGACAGAAGGTCAACAAGGCTTATTAGTGTTGAACTATAATTTCACAATGTAAACCAAAGGGATATTTACAAATGCTCTAAGAAATGGGAAATGTTTCAAAATTGGATGTCTCTGTTAAACTCCCCCCAAAACTAAATATAAAGCAATTGGTTTCTTCTAGTGTTCTTCAACATGATCTATTATTGTTTTGGCTAAAAAAAAAAAAAATGTTTTAATGGTTCTGATCCTTTCTGAAATAGTGTACACCAAGAGTATGTTTATATCAAAGTGCTAATGATAAAATATTTTATAATTCTAGATAATAAGATAGCTTGCACTTAATATATACATCCTTATAAAGAATTACCAATATTCTTTACAAATGTACTTATGCCTAAGAGTTATGTTGGAATATGAGGGAGCAAAACTTCGGATACCCTTTGTATAAACTCTTCTCATATCACCGTTACCAACAGTGTGGCACGTAAAAAAAAAGTAATGTTGACGGTGCTGTAAAGGTTCCTTCCCATCTGAAGACAGATCATTCACTGGGGAAGAGGTGTGTCTCTCAGAAAACAGAAGCCATATAAGAAAAGTGCAGGATGGGCTACAGAACCAGGAATCTGACTTTCTTGGTCTTGATCATTAATGTGTTTGGGACGAAGCTCCTACATGATGGCATGTGAAAAGAAGCTCTCTGTCTGTGGATAGGTCAAAAGTTAGAAATTAAGATATTCCAGCAAACTGTCCTCAAGTACCACTTTGCTATCTCAAGACAATACATGGAATAGGGCCTCTCAAGACAAAAGAGCATTCGCTTTATCCTCCATACTGCCATTGTGCTTCCTATTCACAGTAGTTCTTTTCTAGTACTAAATATTGACTTTTATAAGCTGTAATCTTTCTTAGTTGTTCAAAGGTGAAAGAAAGGGAAAGGAGTTTGGCCGTATACACTTGGGCCAGAAGATGGTCAGTACGATGGCAGCACCAGTAATCAAAAAGAACACAAAAGAGAAGGTGAAGTTCAAGGGGAGCAAGGTTAAGAAGACTTGTGTGTTCACCCTATTTCCCCTCTAACCTTTCCCTCCTCACCAAAAACACAAAAATCAAAAACCCCAGAGCACAACCTGGTTAAGCCTTGCATGTTAGAGACCTGGAGTTTCTGATGAACTATGTTCCTTCAGAATAAAATGGAAACACTATTTCTAACGCTACCTTATGGTGTCTTCAACTCAAAACTGCTAGGTGTAAAACAAAACAAAACTTTTTAAAAAAACTGCTAGGTAAGGCAACTGACATACAATATAGTGCCTTACCTTTCAGATACTCTTCGACTTTGCAAAATACAGAATTAACTATTTAGAGATAACTCTAATCAGCACTTAGGTGAGTCACTGCAAAATAAAGCTTTGTTTCCAAAATTAACCACTCCTCAGCATAAGCACCTTATCTTTCCCAAGGACAAAGTAAATTTACACATCACAAAAATGTTTTAATCCAATTTTCTATTTTAAAATGTGTTATTTTTGATCAACAATTTAAGTTAGAAATGGTCACCATGGCTTGATGGAAACGAGTTTTGAATCTTTATTCCACACATTTGAACAGTATTCTTGGATCTGCTACTTACAGCTGAGCAAATCTTTGATTCTCTCTGTGCTTCAATCTCCTCATCTGCACACAAGGGTGTTAAGCTGTGCTATCACTAATTCTATGAAAAATGCCTTTTCAAAAACACAATCACAACTAATTATGTTCTAACATGTTCCTATTTTTTAAAGTTTCAGAGGTTGATATTTCTATAAAAATTCTAAAGATTCAAAAGGTTAGCAGAAATTTGCAATTCCCCCTTAAGGGGACTCTCCAAAGAGAAAAAACAAAGAGGCATTAAGTAAATCTGTTACTGAGACAAACTGAGCCAAATCTCTCATTGCAAAGTTTATTCCACACATATAACTAAACACTACAAGAGATCAATGTACTATTTAGTGCATTATTTCAACAAGGACTACCAGTGGAAGTCCCTGAAACTTTTTAAGTACGAATCAGCATAACCTATTGCTTTCTATGCTACTCACCACTAAAAAAAAATACTGTAATGCATGCCAGGGTGGCTATTGTTGGAGGTATATTTTAAAGTACTGATTCTGTGGGGGTCTTTAGGATAAAAGATTTAAGAGGGGAAAAAGTACTCAAAAAAAAAAACTGGAATAATATATCAGAAACCAAAGCTTTTTTTAAAAGACAAAATAAATACCCTACCATATTATTTTAGGGGAAGATGATAGGATTTAATAAGTTTAGGTGTTTTAACAGTTATTTCTTTTCAGGTCCTACAATTAATTAAGTGTAGAGACTACTTAAGTACTAAGAAAAATGGTTTTGCAGTGACAATAACAGAATCCCAAGAGTTAGAGGAAACTCAGAATGTCAGAACTGGAATGAGCTGGTCAAAACTACCCTGGGGTCCTAAATTCTTCCAGTGCTCTTCTTTGCCTAAACTTCTGAGAGTCTGCATTTTAACGTAGTTAAGTCTCTATTTTAACATAAGATCTATACAGGCTACCTGAACACCTAGGAGATCCTCTTCTTATCTTTGGCACAAATCTAATCTGTTCAAGACCCATTAGGAACTACATGTAAAATCTTAGAAAGTTTTATTGGACCCACAGATTACTATTGCCCCCATGAGTCACTGCCATATAAAAGCAACAAAGTCTGGTGGAAGAAGAAACATGTTTAATAGATCATTTCCAACAAAAATGACAAATGTTACAATATAACATTGCTAGGGACTTCTAAGCTTCGGTAGAGATGAGGGCTACAGAATCTGATTATCAGGGGCAT
This sequence comes from Spilogale gracilis, assembly GCA_004023965.1. Lineage (NCBI taxonomy): Eukaryota > Metazoa > Chordata > Mammalia > Carnivora > Mephitidae > Spilogale > Spilogale gracilis. Next base: position 7,049 of record PITA01033356.1, on the reverse strand, counting down.
TCCAAGGTCAACTACATCAGACTTTACTGTTAATCTACCCTGTAGTGGCTCCCTGGCACTACAAATACACAGAAAACAAGATGCAGTTCCCCACCCTTAAGAAACCTGTAGTCCAGAAAAGAACAATTTAGTGTGTGTTCGGGAACAAAATAAATGAGACCAGCCTTTGGAGGTGGGGTCATGTTGGAAAGAAGTAACAGACCAAGTTTGTAAATGAAATCATGTTGAAATCAGGTGAAGTTCATGAAGAACTAAGGCTCAATCTAATGAAGAATGGAGAGAAATTCAAATAAAAGAGTGAGCCAAGATTATTATCCAAAACATCCTTGTGAGGTAAAGAAACTGAAGGTAGAGATTCCAGACAAAAGTAAAACTGAGTATGGTGAGTTTTTAACTTCATAGTCTGTTACCCTAATAGTGCTCTATGCAAAAACTATGGGAACAACAATGCATAATAGTTAAAAAGCACCAGAAAAGGAACCAGACCCCTGTACTCACCTTTGAACTCCACCACTTCCTAGCTAGGTCAGGAAAGTCATTAAACAGTTCTGTGCCTGAGTCCTCACCTCTAAAGTGAAGTGCCTGCACAGCCAGGAGCCTCTTCTTCAAAACACTTGTGTTATTATAACCCTCCAATCAAAAAGCTTTATTCACAAAATCAAATCCCTATCTTTTAGGCACTTGTAGCCTCCATAACCTGGCCCAACCTTTCTGGTCTTAATCCTCATTGGACAGCCTCCTACTATCACGAACCACAAGGATCTAGTGTCAGTTCTGCAAACCAATAAGCACTTTCTGCTTTTGTGTCGTCTCTCCAGTGGCTGTCCAGAAAGCTTTTTCCTCACCATCTTTCAAAACCTACTTCTGTTGAAAATGAACTCTCCTTCTCCTCCAATTCCATAGCACATTTGCGTGCCTCTCTGCAGTTTGCCACCGTTTGGTTTCCCGTTTTTACGTTTGTTCGTGTAATGCCTCCCTCCTCTTTTCACCAAGATAGTGAACTTCCAGAGAGCCGGGGCAAATCTTTTTCATCCTCGTTCCCACCGCTCTTCTCAGACTGTGCCTACGTAGGCCTGCAAAAGCAGTACTGACTGAAACTGGATGTTAATTGTAATGGCCTCAGTTCCAGAAACTGCTTAATTTTCGCATAATTTTTTTAACTGCTTTCAGATTCTAAAATCTTAATATGAAACCTCTTTAAAAATCAGAACATTGCCATCGCTTCAAGGAAAGTTCTACGGAGCACCCACACGAGTTGACAATGAGGTCATTCCTGCTTCAGAAGTTGTGTGTGTGCCACGGAGGGCAGCTTCACACCGGTCGGTACACACTACTAGGACATTAGGAGAAGAAGCGGCGGCCCGGGCAGGAGCCCCAGCTGTGCCCTGGTCGGCCCTCAACTTCCTGCGGGCCCGCGGGCTCCGGCCACGCTCGCCCCTCTCCGCCTCACTCGGTCCTCTAGCCCTCGCCTCCCCTCGTCCCGCCGTAGCAACACTCCCCGGGGCGGCGCGGCCGGCGTGGCAGGTCCTCCCGGGTGGATCCGCTCGGGCCTGGGCCGCCGGTCACCTTGCCTGCTTGGCCCGCGGCCCCCGGCCTCTCCCCGGCCCGCCGCCCGCCGCCCGGGGCCCAGGCCAGGCAGCCGCCGCCGCCCCGAGGGAAGCTGGGGGACTCGCTCGGCTCCGCGTGGCGCCGGGGGCGGAGCCGGCCCGAAGGGCCCGGGGAGAGGCCGGGGGCGGGCGGCGGCCTCTGCCTACCCCGACACGCACCCCACCGCCCCCAACCCCAACACTCCTCCGGGCTCCGGCCCGCGCCCTCGGCCAGGTGGCCGGCGGGACTCGCCACTTACCAACCCGCCTGGGACAACGCCGCGCCGGGGACCTCAGACATGGTAGCTGCTTAGGCCGGGGGTGGCGGGGGGCGGGGTAGGGGTGGGGGGTAGGCCTCCTACTTGAGACCAAAAAAAAAAAGAAGAAGAAGAAGAATTAAGAAAGAAAGAAAAGAAAAAAAAAAAAAAACGAAAGAAAAGAAAAGAAAAAAAAAGTCCTCTGGTCGGCTCTGCAACTGGGCATGCTCAGTGCGGTCGGCGCTTCCGCGGGCGGGTTCCGCTCGCCGCGTTTTCCAAGCGGCCGCAGGGGCAGGTCTGGCGTGGGGCTTGGGGGTTGCAGCCTGCGGGAGGTTGTGATGCCCCGCAGACCGGCTGGGGCCGGGAAATCGCAGCCAATTTATGAACAAAGACCACGAGACGGCTCTCAACCGAAGGCTGGTTATTTTGGGGGGGTCACTTTTCGGAGTTGCACACCTTGGAAACTAATACGGACTTTTTTCTTGGTAGAGCGGAAAGTTAACGTCCGCGTTTCCAGCGCAGACAGGCAGTCATTTCACCAGAGGCCAGGATATACTGGAGTTGAAACGGATGGGTCGGTTGAGGGGCAGTGCTTCCAGCTTGGGGACAGTGAAACTCAAGGAGAGGTGTTGCCAGCCACTGTGCATAGGAGAAAACTTGTTTGTTTTTTAACAAGGACTCGCTCCATTCGCTGCTATTCGATCTGCGCCGACGCAAAGAAAAGAATAAAGTGGCATTTTTTCGAGTCCCCACAGGCAAATCTGGAGAAGTTGGAGCACAATGAATGGTCAACCCAAGAAAACCCGAACTTAAGGGACATGGGTAAATCGGGCAATTGTGTCAGTGTTTGTTTTCTCTGTCACTCTGTCACGGGTCTCGCTCTGCCGCTAGACCCGTCCAAAGCCCCAGCGCGGCCCTATTGCAGTAAGCACCGGCATAGCCCGGCCCTGCTGCCTCCACAGCCACCGTGGCGCTATCCTTTGGCTCTCAGACGAGCTGCAGCGCAGGGCCGGGTCCCCAAGTGAGCCTGCGCGGCGACGTCGCCGAACGGCGCGTTAGGCGCTCCAGCACGATTGGTCGGTTGAGACTGAAGACAGCCAATCGGGGAGGAGCAGGTGGAAGGGGCCCCTGGCCCGGGAAATAAGCCTAAAAGTTTGCTCCGCCCTCCATAGTTTTCCATCTTTGTGGCTACCCAGGATTTAGACGCTTCTGTGTGGCTCGCGGCCCCAACTGTCAAGTCAGGGGGGAAACCGAGAACTTAAGATGCATCACCCGCCGCTGCCTAATTTGAAACCATCATCACAAACACAGAATTGGAGCAGAGACTGCGGAACTGGACAGAGCCCTCCAGGGTTTGGGGAGGAAATTGACAGTTACAGAAGGAAGGAAGTAATTGTCATGGGTGGAGCTAAAACTCAATACAAATTTTTCTCCTTTTAATTGGGAAACTCCGTTTGGGCTTCCCAAGTCATAGTTTTAAAATCGCGATGCTTCTAATGCTATCGAAAATGTTTTCAAGCACATTGCTTAGGTACTTATTTTAATGAATGATACTTCCAAGTACTTAGAATCAGAAATAATTCCATCCTATTCCTTGGAATTTGCAGTAGTATACTGTGTTTCGGCCATACACATGCTACAAGTATATTTCACTTTAATAGCAGCAGTTATCCCATTCAGGAGTCAGGAAAAGATTTGCCATACTGAAGGCAAATAGATGACTCAAACTGCTAATAATTTTTATTGGTTGTAAGATAGGATCTACTATTACCAATTATTTAAATTTTGCAATTAGTGTAAGTTGTTAACTATGAAAATATGCTGTCCTAGTATCAGAATTTGTCACTGGCTAAACGTGAATCCCGTAGACGTTCACGGTGCAATGTAATAAGAATTTACCATTGCAAAGCGCTTACAATAACTTTAATAAATTGCTCCATGAAACACTATATCCTTTTTAAGAAGTGTTTTAAAGAATGGGTTGAGGATTCCCACTGGGAAAAAATTGGGACAATATTACCATCAAAAACAATGACAGGGCGCCTAGGTGGCTCAGTGGGTTAAAGCCTCTGCCTTCAGCTCAGGTCATGATCTCAGCGTCCTAGGATGGAGGCCCACATCCGGCTCTCTGCCTCCTCTCTCTCTGCCTGCCTCTCTGCCTATTTGTGATCTCTCTCTGTGTATCAAATAAAATAAATAAAATAATCTTTTAAAAAAACCAATGACAATAATTTATTGAATTAAAAAATAGATAAATTGCATGCTTTCAGAATGGCACTAAAAACAAGTGGTGCTTTGGCTGGTCTGTTGGTAAAGCATGAGACTCTTGATCTTGGGGTTGTAAATTCAAGCCCCACAATGGGTGTAGAGATTTCTTAAAAATAAAATCTTAAAAAGAAATAAATAAAAGGAGAAAGGATGAAACCTTTTCTTTCAGAGCTATTCCAGAGAATAAATGTAGAACAACTGATAGAATTAGAAAATCACCATTTTCCTATTCGTTCACAATTGAGTCACACAAAGTTCATCAAAAGATGATAAAAGCCACTGGTGAAGGATCATAGGAGACAGGATCTTCACACAGTCTCAAGGTATCAAGCAATAACTTAATTTTTGCAAAAGAAAAAATGTACCTTTATCTTAAAAAAGAAAATCACTGCCTTAACCAAGTGACTAAAGCTAGAATCATTAATGGGACAATCTGATATTATGTGTTTACTAATATAGTGCAATTAGAAATATACAACATCTTCTAAGAAATATTCTTGCCAAAATTGTTTAACCAGAATTTAATCAAGCTTCTAGACAGTAGTTCCCAACCAGGAGCTGGATCCCCACCTCACTCCCTACTCTTTACCCAAGAGGGACCACTGGACAATGCCTGGAGACGTTTTCAGTTGTCCTAACCTTGGGGGTGGGGAGTGTTACTGCATCTAATGGGTACTGCTAAACATTATGCAATGGACAGGACTGTTTTCCCCAACAAAGAATTATCTGGCCCAAAATGTCAGGTGCCAAGGTTGAGAAGCCTTGGTCTAGATATAAGCAAAACCTTAAAGGATATATAGAGGATATTGAAACAAGTCGAACAAGAAGAAACAGGCAGATAAATCCAAAATGTAGCATATTCAATAAGAAACCTGGGCTAAACTATTCATTGAGCCAATATAATAATAATAAAAATCTCCATATTAAAGAGACTCAGGAAATGTAACAATACAGTAGAATTTTGGATCTTAAAAAAAGAAAGATTTTGTGATATTATACTTAATCTTGGACATTTTATGCCAAAGCTTTTATGGCTGAGGAGTTGTGGTGTCTACAACTTATTTCTAAGTGATTCAGAAAAAATATATATCATGGACAGTCACTTTGCACCAACTTTACAACGTATACAAGTTTCCAATGTATGTACAAGAGGAATTGGTCCCTTTTGCTTTCTTCATGTCATGAAGTTAGGCTGCATATATTTTCATTATTTCACTAAATATACTTCAAGCATTGCATTCTGTCGTATTCCTTAAAGCTGTTAAACTTACCTTTTAAGCTGTCTGGCAGAGAGGTCATATGTATTTGGTGCCCACACATGAGCTAAAACAGAGCACAGGGTGATCTGTTTTCAAAGAAAAGTGGAAATTGCCCCCTAAAATCTTTGTAGACTTAAGCTATAATATTCATACTTAATGAAATTTGCCAAGATTACTTCCCATATTTTCTCACTGTTAACAAAATTACGCTATAAATATTTTACAAATCATTTATTCTCTTCAAAGCTTTCCACTAACACCAGACCTAACATGAAACTCCCTTTTTCTGGGAGTTCAATCACTGTCATTTGTTCCTGCTCTTTGGTACTTAAGCCACTTTCAGCATGCTGATAAGATTTATCAAACTAATTTGAACCAATTTTAGAACTAACATTTCACAAGAAAGTACATGAAAGAACACATAAATACGTTTTATTCTTCCCCTTGTTTTCCACTGATGTTAAGTCCTCACTTAACATCAGTGGAAAACAAGGGGAAGAATAAAACACAATTCAACATAAAATGGATATTAGCTATATTTCTTCATGGATATTTCTTCCACTCTCCATTTATCTTAAGTTTTGGAAAGTTTTGATAGAATATGTACATCTATATATATGTATGTATGTATGTATGTATGTATGTATGTATATACACACACACATATATATCTTCAAATATATGTGTATATTTATTTAGAGAGCTTTACTGACAAGTAGTTTTCAGTTAAATTTGTAAATGGTAGAGCTAAGATTCCAGAATATTCTGACTCCAGAACACACACACTTAGTGCCAGCACTCCTGAAAAACTGGAGAACAGTGGGAGCCTTGACAAGGAAAAGAGGATGAAATGAACATGCTGACTTTAGGTGTGTTAAAGCTGAAGTGTGGGCGCCTGGATGGCTCAGTGGGTTAAAGCCTCTGGCTTCAGCTCAGGTCATGATCTCAGGGTCCTGGGATTGAGGCGGCATCAGGGGCTCTGCTCAGCAGGTAGCTTGTTTCCTCCTCTCTCTCTGCCTGCCTCTCTGCCTACTTGTGATCTCTCTCTCTGTCAAATAAATAAATAAAATCTTTTTTTGTTGTCAGTATTCCAAGATTCATTCCCCATTCCCCACACCCAGTGCTCCACACTTTAGGTGTCCCCAGTACCCACCACCAGACTCTCCCATCCCTCTACCCTTCTCTCTCCAAGTCCCTCAGTTTGTTTCTGTGTCTAAAGTCTCTGTTTTTTCTTTTCTCTCCCTGGATTACCCTACTTCCCATTTACTTTCCTTCTCCCACTGTCCTCCAGGTTACCCCTCATGCACCTCAAGTGAAAGCATGTGATACTTGACTCTCTCTTCTTGGCTTATTTCACTCAGCATATTCTCTTCTACTCCAGTCCATGTTGCTACAAAAGTTGGACATTCATCCTTTCTGATGGAGGCATAGTATTCCATTGTATATATGTACCAGATCTTCTTTATCCATTCATCTGTTCATGGGCACCTTGGCTCTTTCCACAGTTTGGCGATTGTGGCCATTGCTGCGATGAACATTGGGGTGCATATGGCCCTTCTTTTCACTACATCCGTATCTTTGGGGTAAATGCCCAGTAGTGCAATTGCAGGGTCATAGGGTAGCTCTATCTTTAATTTTTTAAGGAATCTCCACACTGTTTTCCAAAGCGGCTACACCAG
>PITA01033355.1:0-12855 GCA_004023965.1 Spilogale gracilis | reverse complement strand
GATACAGATGTAGTGAAAAGAAGGGCCATATGTACCCCAATGTTCATAGAAGCAATGGCCACAATCGCCAAACTGTGGAAAGAGCCAAGGTGCCCTTCAACAGATGAATGGATAAAGAAGATAAGGTGCATATATATAATGGAATACTATTCCCCCATCAGAAAGGATGAACATCCAACTTTTGTAGCAACATGGACTGGACTGGAAGAGATTATGCTGAGTGAAATAAGCCAAGTAGAAAAAGTCACATATCACATGGCTTCACTTACTTGTGGTGCATTAGGGGTAATAAAGAAGACAGTAGGAGAAGGAAAGTAAATGGGAAGTAGGGTAATTCAGAGAGAGAAACAAAACATGAAAGACTTTGGACTCAGAAACAAATTGAGGGACTTGGAGGGAGAGGGTGGGGGAGAGCCTGGTGGTGGGTACTGAGGGCACCTATTGCATGGAGCACTGGGTGTGGGGCATGGGCAATGAATTTTGGAACACTGAAAAAATTAAATTTAAAGTTAAAAAAAGAAATCTCTTTTAAAAAATAGAAAATAAAAAAAAAGAAGTCATAAACAGACATTTCTGCAAAGAAGACATCCAAATGACCAACAGACACATGATATAGTGCTCAACATCACTCGGCATCGGGGAAATATAAATCAAAACCACAGTGAGGTACCACCTCACCAGTCAGAATGGCTAAAATAACCAGGAAATGACAGGTGTTGGAGAGGACGTGGAGAAAGGGGAACCTACCTATACTGTTGGGAATGCAAGCTGGTGTAGCCACTCTTGAAAACAGTATGGAGATTCCTCAGAAAGTGGAAAATAGAGTTACCTTATGACCCAGCAATTGCGCTACTGGGTATTTACCCTAAGCATACACATGTAGTGATCTGAAGGGACATGTGCACCCAAATGTCTATAGCAGCAATGTCCACAATAGCCAAACTATGGAAAGAGCCTTGATGTCCATGAACAGATTAATGGAAAAAGAAGATGTGGTATATTTATACAATGAAGTACTATGCAGTCATCAAAAACCCAAAATCTTGCAATTTGCAATGATGTGGATGGAACTAGAGGGTATTATGCTAAGGGAAATAAATCAATCAGACAAAGACAGTTATCATATAATCTCACTAATATGAGGAGAAATAAGACAGAGGATCATAGGGGAAGGGAGGGGAAAAATGAAACAAGATGAAACCAGAGAGGAAGACAAACCATAAGAGATTCTTAATCTCAGGAAATAAACTGAGGGTTGTTGGAGGGGAGAAAGGTGGGAGAGATGGTGTGGCTGGGTGATGGACGTTGGGGAGGGTATGTGCTAGAGTGAGTGCTATGAATTAAGACTGATGAATCACAGACCTGTATCCCTGAAACAAGTAATATATTGTTAATTTAAAAAGAAACAATAAAACCCCACTGAATTATATTGAAATAAATTAATTTAGCACATTAAAAAAAACCTGTAAAGCCACAACATCAGGGGAAAACAATATATTAAGCTGGTATTGCCTTAGAGCCTGTATATTTCTTACACATCTCTTTTCTCTCTCTCTTTTTTAATTCTCATATTCTTGTTCTTTAACTTTCTTTTATGTACTTATTATTTCAACTAGATGTTTAATACAACATATTCCATAGTAACTTTTTACCTTGAGCTTTTTTCATACATATACTTCTCTAAAATTTTTTTTAAATAAACAAATAGTATCAGCTACAAAGTAGTCCTTTTTCCCTAGTCAATACTACCTCTCTACCAGTTTTAATTAATATTACAAGTTTTAATTTCCCTGTGTCTCTGGAAACTTGAGTCCTCTAACAAAGATAACAAGATACACCCAGGAAGAACTGAAATACCTTTCCTTGTCCACATCAAGGGATTATAACCACCTTCCCATCACACCCCCGCTTTTTTATTTTGTGGAGTTTTTTCCCCCTCTTTTTCTTTTGTCGGTCTTTCTGTTTGTTTTTGTGTTTATACTCTGTAAATCTTATTCTTGGGGTTCATTTTGGCTGGGTTTTTCTTTTTCTTTTGTTGGTCTTTTTGCTTGTTCATTTTGGTTTTTGTACTGTATAAATCTTACTCTTGGAGCTCATTTTGGCTGTTTTTTTTTTCTTCCCTTTTTTCTTTCTTTCTTGTGATGACTTCTGATTTCTCTGAAGGTTTCCAGGGTACACCTTGCCTGGATTGTGGTGGATATTTTCAATGTTGCATCCCTCTCAACCATGTCTCACCAGAATGACTAGGAGGAGGAAGCCCCAACAGAGGAAAAATTCAGAGACTGTAACCTCTGCTACAGAGCTATTGTATTTGGACATAAGTAAGAAGTCAGAAATAGAATTCAGGATAACAGTTACCCAGACAATGGCTAGGTTGGAGAAAACCATTAGTGGCATCATAGAATCTCTAAGGGCAAAAGTGACAGCTGATCTGGCAGAACTTAAAAATGCTATCAGTGAGACCCAACATAATCTAAATACTCTAACTTCTAGGGTAAATGAGGCAGAAGATCGAATTAGTGATCTAGAAGACAAACTAGAAGACAAACTTTTTATATCCAGAAGATAGAAAAGAAGGATAGGAGGTGGCCTGGAGCAAACAGCTTGGAAGCCATTCTCTAACAGAATTAGAGAAATGATACCATGAAACATTTCAATGTCAGAAGTACTGGAATTCCAGTTGGAACCCTGAGGGGTTGGAGAGAGAGAGGACTAGAAGATAAAGTTGAGCAAATCCTTGCTGAGAATTTCCTTAATCTGGGGAATAGAACAAGTGTTTGTGTCCTAGAGGCAGAGAGGACCCCGCACCCCCCCGCCGATCAATGAGCGTAGAAAGACCACCAGGTATGCAATTGTGAAATTCATGAATCGCAAATTCAGAGAAAATTTCTTAAGGGCAGCTAGGGGGGAAAGATTCCTTATATATAGAGGGAGGACCATCAGAATAACATCTGACCTGTCCACAAAAACCTGGCAAGCCAGAAAAGGCTGGCAAGACATATGCATGGCACTAGATGAAAAGAACATGCAGCCAAGAATACTTTATCCAGCAAGGATGACATTCAGAATAGATGGAGCAATAAAGAGCTTCCAAGACCTGCAAGGACTAAAAGAATATGTGACCACTAAGTCGGCACTACAAGAAATATGAAGGGAGGTTCTATAAAAGAAGAAAGACCCCAAGAGTGATATAGAACAGAAATTCACAGAGATCATCTATAGAAACAAGGTCCTCACAGGCAACATGATGGCAATAAAAACATACTTTTCACTAATCTCTCTCAGTGTGAATGGCCTAAATGCTCCTATAAAATGGCATAGGGTTGCACAGTGGATAAAAAGACAGGACCCAGCCACATGTTGTCCATGAGAGACACATTTTTGAACCTAAAGGTACATACAGGCTGAAAGTGAAGGGATGGGGTCATGCCAATGGGCCTCAAAAGAAAGCTGGGGTAGCAATTCTCAAATCAGACAAATTAGATTTTAAGCTAAAGACTGTAGTCAGAGATACAGAAGAACACTACATTATTCTTAAATGGTCTATCCACCAAGAAGATCTAACAATTGTAAATATTCACGCTCCCAACATGGGAAAAACCAACTCCATAAGCCAGCTGTTAATCAAAATAAAGAGACATACTGATAAGAATACTTAAATTGTAGGAACTCTTAACACACCACTCTCAGCAACAGGCAGATCTAAGCAGAAAATCAACCAAGAGAAAGAGCTCTGAATGAACACATTGGACCTGATGGACCTCATAGATATATACAGAGCATTCCATCCTAAAACAACAGAATACTCATTCTTCTTGAGCACACAAAGAACTCTCTCCAGATGAGACTACATACTGGGTCACAAATCAGGGCCCAACTGATAACAAAGATTGAGATTATTTCCCTGCATATTCTCAGACCACAATGCTTTGAAATTGGAACTCAATCACAAGAAAGAGTTTGGAAGGAATTCAACACTTAGAAGGTAAAGACCATCCTGCTCAAGAATGTTTATATCAACCAGGAAATCAAAGAAGACCTTAAACAATTCCTGGGAACTAATGAGAATAAAGATACATCAGTCCAAAACCTATGGGATATGACAAAAGTCCTAAGGGGGAAACACATAGCCATCCAAGCCTCATTCAGAAAAATCCTGAATACACAAACTCTCTTTACACCATAAAGAACTGGAGAATAAACAAGAAATTAATCCCACCCCACGCATGAAAAGGGAAATAATAAACATTAGAGCAGAGATCAGTGAGTTAGAAACCAAAGATACAGTAGAACACATCAATGAAACTAGAAGCTGGTTCTTTGAAAGAATTAGTAAGATTGATAAATCACTGGCCAGACCAATCCAAAAGAAAAGAGGAATGACCCAAATTAATAAAATTATGAGTGAAAGGGAGAGATCATGACTAACACCAAGAAAATAGAAACAATCATCAGAAATTATCAACAGCTATATGCCAATAAGTTAAGCAACCTAGAAGAAATGGGTGAATTCCTAGAAACCTGTAAACATGGAAGACCGAAACAAGAAGTAACTGACAACTTGAATAGACCAATAACTGGTAACAAGATTGAAGCAGTGATCAGTCTCCAAAACAACCTTCAAAAAACAAGAGTCCAGGAACTGATGGATTCCCCGGAGAAGTCTACCAAACATTCAAAGAAGAAATAATACCTATGATCCAGAAGCTGTTTCTATGAAGCCAGCATTATCTCACTCCCCAAATCAGACAAATACCATATCAAAAAAGAGACTTTCAGACCAATATCCCTGATAAATATGGGTGCCAAGATTCTCAACAAGATCCCAGCTAATCGGATCCAAGAGTACATTAAAAAGATCAGCCACCATGACCAGGTGGGATTTATCCCTCAGACGCAAGGCTGGATCAACATTCTCAAATCAACCAATGTGATAGAACAAATTAATGAGAAGAGAGAAAAACCACATGGTCCTCTTAATTGATGCAGGAAAAGCATTTGAGAAAATATAACATCCTTTCCTGATTAAAACTCTCCAGAGTATAGGGATAGCGGGAAGATTGCTCAACTTCATAAAATCCATCTATAAAAACCCACAGCGATTATCATTCTCAATGAGGAAAAGCTGAGAGCCTTCCCACTGAGATCAGGAACAGGACGAAGATGCCCACTCTTGCCACTATTGTTCAACATAGTCCTAGATGTCCTAGCAACAGCAATCAGACAACAAAAAGAAATAAAAGGTATTCAAGTTGGCAAAGAAGTCAAACTCTCTCTCTTTGCAGATGACATGATACTTTATGTGGAAACCCAAAAGACTCCACCCTCAAATTACTAGAACTCATACAGCAATTCAGTAATGTGGAAGGGTACAAAATCAATGCACAGAAATCAGTTGCTTTCTTACACACTAACAATGAAACAGTAGAAAAAGAAATTAGAGATTAGATTCCATCTACAATAGCACCAAAAACTGTAAGATACCTTGGAATAAACATAACAAAGAGGTAAATGATCTATACTCTAGGAACTACAGAACACTCATTAAAGAAATTGAAGAAGATATGAAAAGATGGAAAAACATTCCATGTTCATGGATCAGAAGAATAAACATTGTTAAAATGTCTGTGCTGCCCAGAGCAATCTAAACTTTCAGTGTTATCCTGATCAAAATACCATAGGCATTTTTCAAAGTGTTGGAACAAATAACCCTAAAATTTGTATGGAACCAAAAAACACCTCAAATAGCCAAGGGAATGTTGAAAAAGAAAACAAAGTTGGGGGCATCACGTTGCCTGATTTCAAGCTTTATTACAAAGCTGTCATCACCAAGACAGCATGGTACTGGCACAAAAACAGACATGTAGACCAATGGAAGAGAGTAGAGAGCCCAGATATGGACCCTCAACTCTATGGTCAAATAATCTTCAACAAAGTAGGAAAAAATATCCAGTGGAAAGAAGACAATCTCTTCAATAAATGGTGCTGGGAGGTCCCGGGGTGGCTCAGTTAGTTAAGCCATTGCCTTCAGCTCAGGTCACAATCCTGGTGTTCGGGGATTGAGTCCCACATTGGGCTCCCAACTCTGTGGGGAGTCTGCTTCTCTCTCTGACCTTCTCCCCTCTCATGCACTCTCTCTCTCTCTCTCTCAATAAATTATTTAAAAAATAAATGGTGTTGGGAAAATTGGACATCTATGTATAGAAGAATGAAACTCAACCATTCTCTTACACCATATACAAAGATAAACTCTAAATAGATCAAAGACCTCAATGTGAGACAGAAATCCATCAAAATCCTAGAGGAGAACATAGGCAGTAGCCTCTTTGACATTGGCCACAGCAACTTCTTTCAAGACACGTCTCCAAAGGCAAGGGAAACAAACGCAAAAATGAACTTTTGGGACTTCATCAAAATAAAAAGCTTCTGCACAGCAAAGGAAACAGTCAACAAAAAAAGAGGCAACCCGCAGAATGGGAGAAGATATTCACAAATGACACTTCAGACAAAGGGCTGATATCCAAGATCTATAAAGAACTCCTCAAAATCAACACCCAAAAATCCAGACAATCAAGTCAAAAAAGGGCAGAGGACATGAACAGAAACTTCTCTAATGAAGACACACAAATGGCTAACAGACACATGAAAAAATGTTCATCATCATTAACCATCAAGGAAATTCAAATCAAAACCACACTGAGATACCACCTTACACTAGTTAGAATGGCAAAAATTAACAAGGCAGGAAACAGTAAATGTTGGGAGAGGTTATACAGAAAGGGGAGCCCCCTCTTACACTGTTGGTGGGAATGCAAGTTGGTACAGCTACTCTGGAAAACAGTGTGGAGATTCCTCAAAAAATTAAAAATAGAGCTACCCTATGACCCTTCAATTGCACTACTGGGTATTTACCCCAAAGATACAGATGTAGTGAAAGGAAGGGCAATATGTACCCCAGTGTTCATAGCAGCAATGGCCACAATAGCCAAATGGTGGAAAGAGATGAGATGCCCTTCAACAGACAAATGGATAAAAAAAATATGGTCCATATATACAATGGGATATTATGCCTCCATCAGAAAGGATGAATACCCAACTTTTGTATCAACATGGACTGGACTGGACTGGAGATTATGCTGAGTGAAATAAGCCAAGCAGAGAAAGTCAATTATCATATGGTTTCACTTACTTGTGGAACATAAGGAGTAACATGGAGGACATTAGGAGAAAGAAAGGAAAAGTGAAGGGGGGGAATCGGAGGGGAAGATGAACCACAAGAGACTGTGGACTCCAGGAAACAAACAGGGATTTAAAGGGGAGAGGGGTGAGGAAGATGGGTGAGCCTGGTAATGGGTATTAAGGAAAGCACGTATTGCATGGAGCACTGGGTGTTACATACAAACCATGAATCTTGGAACACTACATCAAAAACTAATGAGGTACTGTATGGTGACTAACATAACACAATAAAAAAATAAATGTTAATTATAATTGCCTTACATATTCATTAAGATACTACTACTAACAACAGTAATAAAAATAAAAAAATAAACTTTACCGAGTGCTTCCTACTCACCGGGCCGCAAGCTGAGCTATTTACATACATTATCTCAATCTTCACATGACCTTATGCAGTAGGTGCTGTTTCTGAAAAGGACTCCTGAGCTACAGATACGAAGCTATTTGCCCAGGGGTTATTTACTCTCCTGCAGTTGGAAAGTGGTGGAGCTGGAATCTGAATCCGGCTTTTATCTTAATAGCAGTGTTATTGCTTCAACTTACCCCTGATCTAATAGCAATATGATTTTGTAACAGATGCAGCTAAATAGATAACAGAGCTAGATTTCTTTCTCCATGGGGAAAGACAGGGCCATGTGGTGAGAGGAAAACACTAAACCAGGAGAGAGGCAAACTGTGCTCGCTCTCTGTCTCCGATGTAAGCTCTGAGTCTTGGGAGATTGTCCTCTGTCTGGGTCTCAGTTTCCCGCTCTGAGAACGAGGCTGTTGCCCCAGGAGCTACCCTGTGGACGGCTGCAGCAGATAAACCAGGAGTTCGCTCAGATTCTTCTCCAAGTGCGAAGTAGGGAGGTTTGACCACTGTCACTAAGAGCGACATGTAGCAAGAACATGTGAAAAGGGAGTATTTTCAGTGTGCTTGAAGCAGAGACACTGCAGGCCAGCCAGGGCGGGGGCAGCCCCCTCCATGTAGGACAGCTGGTGCGGAGGAGCCCCTAAGAAGGGGACCCACTCAGGTGCGTGACCCTGGGCGCAGGGCAGTATACTGCTGACTTTCCTGCCAGAAGCGGCCCGGCACGGGGGAGGCTCCCGCTTCTCTGTCCCCTTCTGCATGTCTGAACTCTTGCACCTGAAGCCCTGGCAGGTGCTCAGGATTATCTGACGTTCGTGCAGTGGAAACGGAGGAAGAGGTGCCTCCCCAAGCCACACAGGGAGCTGCCCAGACCTCCACCCTGGGGACTCGGCTGGGAAATGGCCCTGGAGCTGCCAGGGAAGGCATTCCAAGGCCGGGGCTCACTTAAAGACACAGCCCCCTCCCCCCGCAGTGGTCAGGCGACCTCTGTCCGGGAGCCTGAGAGAGCCGGGTATGACAGTGTGACAAGACCCAGGCCGGCACCAACAGGGGTGGGTACCTGCCACCTGCCCAGGATGAGGAGATTCTAAGGTAGCTGCTCTGTCCAGCCCCCCGCAAGCTGACCGAATGTCCCGTGAGGGCCGTGGCGTGAGCGCGACCTTCCTGGCACTGCAGACCTGCCATTCTTCCAGCACCTGGGTCTGACCGCTTTCGGGCCTGAACAAACAACAAGGGACGTGGGGGGCGCAGGTGCGTTTTCTCAGCCTGTCTCGGAACCAAATGACTAAAAGCAACATTCATATTTCCATGGGAGGCCAGTCTGGTCCCCTAACAACCCTCCCCCCAAGATTCTCATGGCAGAGTGCTCAGTGAGAACATCAGTTAAAGCTATTTCTTTGATTTATTTTTTCCTCCCAGGAACTAGAGCTGACAGAATCATGAAAGCTCTTGGTCTTTTTTTTTTTTTTTAATTTTATATATTCCATTAAACTCTAATCCCTTGAGATGTTCTCAGAAAATTTCTGTGGCTTAATGTATTTGAGAAACTGAATGTTAAATGTAACATAAGCAATGCATATTGAAGGCTCTGAAAAGTGCTCTTTAAAGAAGCCTGTTTAACATAGAGTTTTTTAAACTTCTTTGACCAGAGACTTTACCTTCTGTGTCCCACCCTCCCACCTAGGGCAGAACAGACTTCGACAGATGCAACGCTCCACAGAAAGAACTTTGTACCCGGTGGGGCCAGGCCATCTCTCCCTGGGATTATAGCAACTGCGTCTTCTGGCCAGGATCCTACAATAACTAATTTCACCTCCTCCAGGTTTATTCCTTTTCCCCCAATGCATCTTCCTTGTCTTTCTAAACACAAATCTGTGCAGGCCACTTATTTTCTGAAAATCCATACAGGGCTCCCACACCTTTAGGATTATGTCCAAACTCCTTGGCTGGTCCTCACTTTGGCCCCAACCTTAATGCCCAACCCCTGCCCATCCCATGCCTTCCCATACCCTGGACACATCCTTCTGTTTTCCAAATATCGTGGGTCCTTGCATAGCTCCGTGTTTTTGTTCAAGTACCTAGAAGACCCCCTTTCAGCCATGCCACCTCCTACTCAAACTGAAAGGCCCAGCTTCAATGTCACCTCTTACAGGAAAGGCTTCCCTGTCCCATTGTTTTCCCTACCCTAGTACTAATTCTTTTCTTCCCTGGACTGCCATGATACTCTGGGCATATCTTGATCATAGCATATATCACCTTGCATTACAATTATTTATTGGCATTTTGGTTTTGATTATTTTTTTTTCTAGAGAGAGCACAAGTGTGCAAGTGGGGGTGGGTAGGGAGAGGTATAGGGAGACGGAGAGAGAGAATCTTAAGCAGGCTCTGTGCACAGCATGGAGCCCAATCCCACAGCCCCGAGATCATGACCTGAGCTGAAATCAAGAGTCAGACGCTTAACCAGCAGACCGACCCAGGTGCCCCTTAGTTTCGGTTGTTAAAGCAATGTATTCACCAGGGTATCTGCTCTGTACCAGGAACTATCCTAGGTATGACATAAAAATTCAATCCAGCAAACATGCCCAATGTTTGCTGTCAACAAGGATCACCTCACCTGCCGGATCATGAAGGCAAATACAAGAATCTCAGTCTGATGGGAACCCAAGAAAATAAAAAAGCCATTGTAACATACTGTGGCCAGGGTAATAATAAAGGTATGTGCTAGGTATGTGGGAGGTCTCCAAGGGAGCAGGCAGCTCTGCGGGGAGGGTGGGGGGGCAGCGAGGGTTTCACAGGTGTGGCCTGAAGGAAGAACAGAGGTTCACAGGAAGACTGTGGGTGGGGGAAGAAGAAAGGCATCTCAGGCAGAAGGAATAGCACTGCGTGTGGGATGAGAGCGGGGGCTTTCCTGGAGCTGCAGGAAAATACACCGAGCTGGAACCTGGGTAGAGGGTAGAGAGAAAGGGGGACAGTCGGGGGAGACCAGCCTGGGTACAGGCCTGTGTAAAGAGCCTAAACAGTCTGGAGGGCAGCGGGGCTCCACTGAGGGCTGTAGGCAGGAAAGCACATGGGTTTTAGGGTCTTCGTTGTGGCAGCACAGTGGGGACAGGGTGGACAGGTGGGAGGACAAACTAGAGAGCAGGAGGCAGGTCAACTCCAGCAAGAGACCGTGAAGTCTTCCTGGTGCCAGGCAGCATGGACAGAGCAGGAGAGAGGGGCTCGCTCAACCATGTGAAGGAGGACTGGAAGGGAGTCATCGCGAGTGGAAAGAACTTTGGGATCGACGGGTCTGGCTCCTTTGCACAGCAAGTGTGTGACCTTAGGCAAGTTATCTAATCTGAATTTCAGTCTTCACTGATGATACCTCTTTAGGCCTGTTGTTAGAATTAAGGGAGATAGTGTGTGTAAAGCTTAGTATGCCATGGGCACAGAGTGCACGGAGGCAGTGTCATTAAGGGCAGGAATGCATTAGCAGGCTGGATGTAGAAGATGAAGGAGAAGGGGAAGCCCAGGGTGGGGGACAGGGACGCCCACTTCTCACTGAGGTTGGGGGTAGGAAAAGACCAGCCAGCTTACTTGAACAGGCTTGGCACATGCAGAGCGAGTCTGAGATGCTGGGATGACCAAGCGGGCATGTTCCCGAAGCAGTAGGCTCTCCACGAGGCTAGCAGACAGAGGCATGGTGTTCAGGGCATTGTGACAGGTCAGTCATGACACTGGATGAGGGTCTCAGGCAGTGAGAACGAAGCTGGGTCAAGGAGAGAGTCCTGGAATGCACCCAATGTGCAAGGAGCTGAGGGAAAGAGAGTCCAGCCAAAGAAAGCCAGCAGGGAAGCCAGTGAGGTGGAAGGTGGGCCAGCAGGGAAGCCGGCCACAGGAGCCACGTGAGGGCTGTGGTCTGGAGTGTCCGATGCTGCTGGGATGTCAAGTGGAAAGGGGATCTTGAGGTGTCTATGGAGGCCGGTGTTTACATGATCACTGGTGACCTTTTCCAAACTACATTCGGTAGAGTGGTGGTGGTGGGGGAACCATATGCAGGGGGTTAAAGGGTAAATGGTTGGGGAGGAAAGGTCAGTGTTTAGCCGTTTCAAGAAGCTTGGCTATGAAGTAGGGGTGACAGCCATTGGGGGATGAGGGACTGAAGGATAGATACATTTTTGAGATGGGGGTGTACCTATAAGGTAAAGAAGCTAGTGTGGAGGACGGTTAAGAGAAGCATGGTGGAAGAGATCCTAGGGAAATGGGGGACGTAGGAGCCAGAGTTCAGTTAGAGTATGAGGAAGACATGGTCCCTCCCTCTGGGACCCCGCGGTAGTGGAGGGGTGAATATGAAACCCTTACACTGAGCTCCACCACGGATGTGCATGAGGGAGTGACTCATCCTGCTGGGGCAGGGGTTGGCAAGGGAATCACGGGTATGGCGGGGAAACTATTCTGTAGGCAAGGACATTGAAAACCACCAATTGGAGAAAATGGGAATACTGGGCCTGAAAAAGAGAAAGCCAAGTGGAATGAGGCATCATAATATCTTCAAAAACAGGAAGGACTGTTCTCTGGACAAGGAATAAAGTAGGCTTATTTTATGTGGCCTTAGGGGCACAAGCAGAGCCAAGAGGTGGCAATCACAAGGACACACGACCGTGCTATCTACAGCAGAGCTGAAGCACGGGATGGACAGAGGGCTGGGCCCCAGAAATGATGCTGTGGTCCCTTCCCCTGGACATGGAAGTTGTGGAGGGGATCCCAGCCAGGGGGTGAGTGTGGACCCCTGAGGCCCTTCCCTTCCTAGGCCGGGCCCTGGGAGGCCCCCCTGGTGTGCTGGGCGCCGGCAGCCAGACTGGCGGGCTCCTGCGGCTGGCGTTCTGGCCTGACAGGGAAAACCCCCATTGAGAAACAGGACAGTCACAGGAAGCCGCGACTTCTAAGCAAAAGTACCAGAATAATGTGGCAGCTCCTCAGTCACTGCTCTGACGGCCACCCCTGGCCCGATAGAAAACACTTCAGGAACAGTGTGGATTTCCTCCTAAATTTCCCGGTTTGTCTGAGCTCCTGGGCAAGCACGCAAATGGCGCCAGAAATCCTAGTGCTGGGAAGAGGATGGTGGCCGGTCTGCTGACCTCTTGGCCTCTCAAAGGTCAGAGGTCAGCACCGGGTTTCTCCTCCAGGGCACAGCATCTCACTCCTCAACCTTCTGCTCGGGAAGACCGTGCACTTTTCCCAGGAACCAACCTCCTGGCTGGCTGGGGGCAGCTGGGGTGGGCTGGGGT
>PITA01033354.1:0-12861 GCA_004023965.1 Spilogale gracilis | reverse complement strand
AAGTCAAGTATCGCATGGTCTCACTTACTTGCGGTGCATGAGGGGTAAACTGGAGGACAGTGGGAGAAGGAAAGTAAATGGGAACTAGGGTAATCTAGGGAGGGAAACGAAACAACAGAGACTTTGGACACAGAAACAAACTGAGGGACTTGGAGGGAGGGGGGTGGAGGGATGGGAGAGCCTGGTGGTGGGTACTGGGAACACCTAAAGCGTGGAGCACTGGGTGGGGGGAATGGGGAATGAATCTTGGAACACTGGAAAAAAAATTTAGTAACAATAAAAAAAAAAGAGTACCCTTATGATGAGCACTGAGTACTGTACAGATTGTTGAATCATTATACTATTATACTATATACCCGAAACTAACAGAACACTGTATGTTAATTATACTAGAATTTAAATAAATATATACATGAATAAATTTAAAAAAAAGGGCCAAGAAAGCAGAAAGCAGGAATTGTGGAAAGTGGCTCAAGAGGTCATCTGTGGGGATGGGAAAACTGGTCTTGAGAAGATGACTGGAGGGCACATATTGGGGTTATATTATTATTACCTTCTGTATGTTAAATAAACCCTTGGGGAGGGGAGTGGTAAAAACCTGAAATCACTTATCAAGAGTTAATTTTCACAAATCCCAAGTAAGCACTGGGAAAGGGCTCATGTCCATGACCGTCCCGGCCTTCTTCACTCCTCCTGCCTGGAGCACACAAGATACCATGGACAGCGTGTCCCCGCTGAGGGCAACGGGGTGCTCGAGCTCACAAGGGCCCTCACAGATGCAGAAGAAAGACAAAGAAGGATAAAGCAAAGCCTGTTATATGTCCGCTGATTCCCTCTGTGAGTTCTGTGAGCTGTGGGGTGACTGACCTGGGGACAGACTTGGCGGGGGGAAAGCAGCCTCAGGAGATGATCACCTGCTGCAGTGACTTACCCTGGGCCTGACACATTACTGTGTGCATTGCCCCCTTTGTTTCTGCACTGTATCCTTTCATATTTCCTGAAACCCCAGGGTGTGGCCTCTGTCCATACATCCTTCGCTAGCTCTTATGTGCAATGGACTTCTGGTTTGACTTCTATTTCTTGTCTCATCACTGTGTTCATTTCCTCGATGGCGTTTACTATTATGTATTTTCTTGCCTCTCTTTCTCATCCCTTTGTTGAGGCTTCTACCATACCCATGGAAAATCACCCTCATGAGGGCAGGGATTGTTCAGGTCTATTCACTTTCACATCTCCTGTGTCTAGCATCATGTTTTGCCTGCTGTAGGTGCTCAGAAAATACCTGTGAGTGAATGAGAAATTGGATGAATGTCCCCAAAGGAGAGCCATCATTGGGTCTTTTTCTAAAGTCACTGCAAAGCGAGACACCAGTTGTCTCTAAATTAGAAGTTACCTCTGATCATAGCTGCGGTGGGGAACAGAAGTAAGGATGGGGAGTCCTCCGGTCCATAGCTCATTGGAAGCACTGTGCAGAAACCCTCGTGGGGTCTGGGCAGGTCCTCCTTCCCAGAACACGTGGCTCCAGTCAGCGCTTAAGGCGAAGCCCAGATAAAGAGAAGCCTGTCCTATACTTGCTTCTGGTCTATATTCTCAGCTGTGTTCAGTGGCACAGCTCAACTACGTTTTGTCCATTTTAATATGGGCCACCTGGTACCTGTCAGTTCATTCCCATAGACTCTTCCGTCCAAGGAGGGAACAGGGCTTTCATCTAGAAGATGACCCGGAGCCGTTGCCTTTTATCTGTTGGTGTCCTAGCATTGTTCATGCAGCCACCATGGCACGCGGCTTCCCTTCCGAAGCTCGGCATACCAAATAGGCCATAAAAAACCCCGTTTCATGGTCTTTAAGAGTGTCCAGAGAGCCCCGACTGCCGGGAGCAGGACACCCGGGATCCGTCTTTCCCTGAGTCCAGTCTTTGAGCCAACACACAGAAGGAGGAGGCACTGCTGAGCTGTCGTAAGAGCTGCCCAAAGACCAACCTGTCAGGCTTGGCGTTTTCCGTCCCAACTCTGCACCTTGAATCTCGTGGATGTGACATTTCATTTCAAGAAGGAATCAATATTCCGATCGGCAAATAGACACAAATGTTGCATTCATTCTGCAAAATGTTACACCAACATTACAGGCACTTTTTGTCCCCAAGAGGGTAAAAGGGGATGTTTGAACACACTTTGCTCAAATAGAAATGAGAGACCAGAGGAGAGGAGAAAGGGCAGGAGGAAATGGTCCATAAACATTTGATTATGGAAATGGAAAGTGGTTGTCCAGGCTCCCTGCTGGGCCCATGTTTCCCTGATCAAAGGAACAGATTTGAGTAAGGATGACAAGACACTGAGTGGCCCTTGAAAAAACCACCTTCTTGTTTGGAATGCTGCCCACTGCCCGTCCTCCCAGAGGTGGACCCCTAATCTGCATCCCTGTGTCCAGTCAAGGCCTCTCTTGTGACTCTTGCTTAACCTGAGACTGAAGACAGTTCACAAAGTCCAAAGACCCTCTGTGTTTTGGTTCACAGGTACTTTGGGGACCACGGAGTCCAGGGAGGGTGGGTAAGGGACTGGCTAAGGCTACAAGGTGAGGAGATGGCAGAGCTGGATGCTTCTCCCAGAACCAGTCTGTGGACCATATATAACATCCAGACCTCATTAGGGCCCTCTGATAAAGTGCCATCAGTATCTGCACGTCGATTTATGTAACTGTTGGTTTATTGGTATCCTTTGCCTCCAAGTCCTTGAAACAACTCATCTCCCTGAGCAACCCTAGCAACATTTTTCCTCCTTTCCCTCACTGCAGATAAGAAGGAAACAAATGGATGTGGCCTCAGCCCTTGCCATGATATGCTGGTGTCTTTTATCTCTCTGGTGTTCTTGCTTTGCGCATCCAGATTGCACAAATAACGTGCTAATGGGCTTCTCCAATTTGGCCCTGGAGGTGATGGATTCCATATTCCTGCCCAAGAGCCTCCTTCTATGTGATGACAACGCAGCCTTCTGGGAAGAGCTCTTGACAGCCCTGTGTGTGAAG
Source organism: Spilogale gracilis (assembly GCA_004023965.1). Classification (NCBI taxonomy): domain Eukaryota; kingdom Metazoa; phylum Chordata; class Mammalia; order Carnivora; family Mephitidae; genus Spilogale; species Spilogale gracilis. Next base: position 9,840 of record PITA01033354.1, on the reverse strand, counting down.
GTAAGACCCAAGGTAAGACCCAAGGTAAGACCCAGCTACTTCTGCTTGAGGTCACCCATACCCCTGTTCACTGGCAATCTGAGCTCGTGGTGTGGTGACACCGTCGTGGAAAGATCATGAAACTTTCGGAGATTGAAGGAGACTAAGGGTACACAATATTTAAATGTAATACATTATGCTAGATTGGATTTTAGATCAGAACAAGGATGTAAGTGGGAAAATTAGTGAAATCTAAAGAAACAATCTGTATTTTAATAGTCTGTGATATAGTTAATAGTGTCCTACTAATGCTATTTATTACTTTTGATAAATGGTTCAAACAAGTGGTTAGGTAATTTTTTAACCTTAAGGCAGGGGTTGGCAATCTTTTTTTCCTGTAAAAGGTTATATAGTAAATATTTTAAGCTTTGCCAGCCACGTGGTCTCTGTCATAACCACTTGATGATGTCACTATAGAGGAAAAGCAGCTTTAGATTAAACATAAATAAACAGATGTGGGTGAGATTTGTTCCATGGACTATAAGTAGCTGGAATCCACTGGGGCAAACTGGATCGTATACAGAAACCCTATATGCAGTCTTTGCAACTCTTCTGTAAATCTGAATTCATTTCAAAATAAAAAGTTTATTAAAAAAATTGTGAAGAGATAGGAATTTTCCTTCAGCAACATTAAATCTATAAAAAAATCAAATAGAAATGTTATAAATTTAAAGTATATCAGAAATGAAGAATTCATTAGGTGGGCTGAATGAAGACTGGACTCAACAGGGAAATATTATCAGTAAACTTGAAGACAGATCAATAGAAAATACCCAAATGAAAACTCAAAAAAGAAATAGAAGGGGAAAAACAGACTATTCAAAATCTGTGGGTAGTACAAAATGATCTCAAATATATGGGTTTAATGCCCAGGAGGACATGGAGAGGAAATGGGCAGAAGAAATAATGATTGAGAACTCCCAACCTTGATGATTCAGGAAGTTCAGTGAAATCTAAACAGAAAAATACAATTAAAAAATCACAAACATCAATTTTAACCTAATGAAGGTCAAAGATAAAGATAAAATTTAAAGGAGAGAGAGAGAGAGAGAGAGAAAATTTCATATAACAGAAAAATACAAATTGTGGCTGATTTCTCACCAGAAACAATGGAGTGCAGAAGACAATGCAATTAATGGTCTTCAAGGTGAAAGAAAAATAAAGAAAACCTATCAACTAGAATTATATATACAGAGTAGAAGTTTTCAAATACAAAAGCTAATTCAGGATGCTTTTGGGGAGACAGAGCTGAGATGACATATTGCCAGCAGATAAATTGTCTAATAAATTAGAAGAACTGATTTTTTAAAAAGTTCTCAAACCAAGGATAAAGGTACCAGATAGAACTGCAGAAACACAGGAAGGGAGGAAGAAGTCCAGAAAAGGTAACTATCTGGATTAGTGCTAGATGCCTTCTTTGTTTAGTAAATTTATATAGCTTAAATTTTTTAATTATTTTAAATATTTTATTTATTAATTTGACAGAGAAAGAGAAAAATCACAAGCAGGTGGACTATCAGGCAGAGAGAGAGGGAGAAGCAAGCTTCCCACTGAGAAGAAAACCCCCTGGGAGTTCAATCCCAGGACCCTGGGATCATGACTTGAGCTGAAGGCAGATATTTAACCAACTGAACTACCCAGATGTCCCCCTTTTTTTTAATTCTTAAAAAAATAAATTCTTACAATTTATTTTCAATTTTTGAACTCATGTAAAAATATGGAAAGACAAAATTGCAAGGAGCAATGGGGTAACTAGAATTACACTGTTATAAGATACACTGTTCTTGAATAGTATAATAGCTTTGAAGGTACAACATGCTGTCTTAAGAATGAATTCTGTAATCTCCAACTGATTAAAACATAACAAAACAGGTAAAAATTGATACAGTAAATACATTGAAATACTAAAGCATATGTAATTCACTCAAGGAAGGTAAGAAAGAGGAAGGGAAACAAAAAAAAAATGTGAGAAATCAAAACCACATGATGAGGTGGTAGAGTTAAACCCAATCCTAACAAAATTTTATTAAATGTAAATGAACTAAACCCACTACTAAAACAGAGATTGCCAAACTAGATAAAAAAGCAAGGCTTCCCTGTATGCTTTTTACAAAAAAAACCCCACACTTAAAATGCTAAACATAAACAAGGTGAAAGTAGAAAGATGAAAAATGATGTATTATGTAAACACTAAGCAAGACACAGCTAGTACAGGTAGAGTCATATCAGAAAACGTAGGTGACAAAGAATAGTTTTGCTAGAGGTAAGAAGGTACCAAACACAATGATAAAAGAACGGTTTACTAAGAACACAGAACAATCCTAACTGTATGTGCAGCTAGTAACAGTTTCAAAATGCATGAAGCAAAGTTGCCTGAACTAAAGGGAAAAAATAGACGAATCCACAGTGGTTGAAATACTAACACCATTCTTCCTGTTACTAACAGAACAAATAGGGAAAAATTTAACAAATATGCACAAGACTTAAACATCATTACCAACCAGATGAACCTTGCTGGTATTAATAGAGCATCACCTAAAAACTACAAAATCACATTCTTTTCAAGTTCACCTGGAACATTCACTAAGATAGAGAGATGCCAGGGTCATAGAAGATATCTCAGTAAATGTCAGAATATTGAAATAAAATAAAGTATACTCTGTAATTACAATGGCATGCAATCAGAAATCCATATCAAAAGGATTAAATGGAAAATCATCAGATCTGTGAAAATTAAAAGACATACTGCTAAGTATACTCATGGATCAAAGAAGAAACCCCAAATGAAATCAGAAAATAGTTTTATCTAAATGATAATAAAAACAAATCACAATTTGTGGAATGTGGCCAAAGTAGTACATAGAGGAAAATGTAAATCTTTCAAAATGCTCATACTAGAAAACAAGAAAGATTTAAAATCAGTGACTAAGTTTCTACATTAAGAAAAAAGACAAAGAAGAACTAAGAAAATCCAAAGAAGATAGAAGGAAAGTAATAAAAATAAGAATGGGAATCAGTGAAATAGAAAACTGACACAATAATCAACAAAATAAAAAATGTGTTATTTTGAAAAGAATAATACTGATAAAACTTTCTGTGACCTGTTTTAGGGCAAAAAGAGGGGGGAGGAGAGAAAGCACAAATTGTTTGTATAAGAATGAACATTTTGAAAGGGGAGAGACATTATTACAGATCCTACAGATATTAAAAAGACAAGGAGATATTGGCAACAATTTTATGCCAATAATTGTAATAACTTAAATGGGATAGGGAACTTCACCTAAAACCACAATTTATAAATCTAAGTAGTCCATATTTATTACATACATTAAATTCATGCTAAAAAAGCTTTTCCTCAAATAAATCTCCATACTGAAATGGATTCAGAGGTGAATTCTATCATCCACTTATCAAAGAAATATTACAAATGTTACATAAAGCTTTCTTAGGAAAGAGGGAGAGGCAAAAGTAACTTTCCTAATACATCAGCAATATCCTGATCCCCAAAACTGCCATAGGTGTTCCCACATAAGAAAATTACAAAATATCTATTATGAACATTGATTTAAACATACTTAAGAAAATATTAGAAAATAGAATCCAGTAAATTTTAAAAGGTTCAAACATTAGGAACAAGTAGGATTATTCCAGGATTGCAAGGTTGGGTTAACATTAAAAAAACAATCAATATGATTCATTATATTAACAGAATAGAAGGAATCCATATGATAATCTTGAAAGATTCAGAAGAAAGATTTTGACCAGATTCATCATCCATTCCCGGTAAAAGTTCTCACTAAATTAGGATGCGGATTGAAGTCAGAAACTGGCTGTCTCTGGAGTGGGGAGATTGACTGGAACGGGATCTCCCCAAGATCACAGATGCCATATACTAGCATTTCTGCATATTCACTGCAGCTGAACCTAATCTCTTCTTCCCCTGAATCCCAGCCCTTGTGGTGTTTAAGCCAACAAAATGATGGGCAATGGCTCAGACTGTTTGGGTTTAGGTTTGGAGGTGCCATTTACCAGCCAGAAAACAGTGAACAAGTGACTTGACCTCTTTATTCCTCAAACCCAGTGTCCATGAAATGGCATAATAATGGGATTCTCCAGTGGAACAGTCGCAAGTACTATATGATTGGGTGCTCAAGGGAAGGTAGCTGGTGATGTGGTCCAGCCCTCATCCTGTCTTCACCATTCTCATCCAGTTTAGGGACCATGATGTGCTCAGGGGACATTTAGGAGATACTTTAGAGATATTCAGGATGGTCATTGCCATCTGTCCCTTTTTTTCTCTCTCCTTCCTTCCTCTGTCCTTCCCTTCTCCCTTCCCTTTTTCTTCCTTCCTTCCTTTTTATTTCCTCAAAGAAATATGTTATGTCCCACAAGTCTATGTTCAGAAGGGAAGAAGTTCTTTTCTATGTAGTGAACACGAAGAGAGAGGCTCCTGCAGGCCCCATGTTTCTAAATGGGTCCTCAGAGGGCACTGACACACAGACACCCTAAGTAGTGGGGAACTTTCCCCAAAGCAGGCTGGCCTTCCTTAGCTTCCCATGAGTCGCATTCAGCATAGGGACCTACAGGATGGCCCATGTCTTCTGGTGTCCTCCAAGTGAACTCAACCCCAGTGTTCCTGAGCAGAGAGAGAGCAGCCTTAACTCAACCCCTTTCTGAAAACATCTCCAGCTTTGTTCATCCTGTTCTCCTCTCCTTCCTACAGTGGTGGCCATGCTTTCCAAGGCTGACCTCTCCACTGACCTCAGCCTGGGTGAATATTACTCCCTCCTCATGCCTCATTTTTAGTCTCTCTCTCATCACCAGACACACAAGTTCCTTCTCCACAAGATGCCATGAGGCGCCCTTCCAGGTGATAAGCTTGTTCATATGTTGGAATATTCCTGCCTCCTCCCCTTCTTCACCACCCATCCTGCTGTTCATGACCTTCTTCTCTCCTAAAACTGAGAACCCCAGGACTTTGCTTCACCCGTCTTTCTGTCTTTCTTCCACCTAAAAAAATTAATGTTCTCAAACTCTTTACCCATTTTTTTTTAAAGATTTTATTTGACAGAGAAACACAGCCAGAGAGGGTACACAAGCAGGGGGAGTGAGAGAGGGAGAAGCAGGCTTCCTGTCGAGCAGGGAGCCCAATGTGGGGCTCGATCCCAGGTCTCTAGGATCATGACCCGAGCCGAAGGCAGTCACTTAACCAACTGAGCCACCCAGGCGCCCCAACTCTTTACCCATTTTAAACGCCTTTCTTCCTTAGTCTGTAAAACTGAGGCCTGTTCTCAGTCTGCATTCTTCCTGCTTACTTTCCAGTTGCCCCTTATGGCTTAGGCAGTGTCTGCCCTCCATTATTCCCTTGTGTACATCCTGGGAGAGGTGAGAGAGTCTCACTTTTTCTAGAGCACTGGCTCTCTCCTTGGGAAAAGGCCATGAGCATCACAAAGATACCAGGCCTGACCTCACTGAGCTGCTGAACCAGGACCAGCAGATCCCACCTCCAGCTTCTTTCTTTTGGCAAAAAGAAGTACCTAATTTTTAAGTAGCTTTTTCCCTGACTTTCCATGGCTAGACAAAAACATTCCTAATACTGTTATGCTTCCATGTACTTCAAAAAGATGATTCCCAAGGATCACTCTTATTCCGGTATCTCTTTGCTAGATGAGGGTGACTTTGGAACCTGGGTCTGGAATCCCAGCTCTTTCCCAACATTCTGTCCCTGTGGCTTCAGGAAAGTTCCCGCCTTCCAGGCAGATGTCCTGCCAAGCTCAAAGTCAGCACCATGATAGAATCCTAACTTCCTGTCCCACCCCTTCCTCTCTTTTAAACTTCCTTATCCCCTCCTCACTTCCTTCTGCCTCCTAAGTGTTCCCACTGTCCCATCACTCAGGGACTAAATGTGGACCCACCTACTGATTCCCTGCCCTCCAAACTAATCAATTAGTTTCAAGTTCTATAGATTCCAACAGGGTCTCTCTTATGTTCCCTGTTCTTCCTACTATGTGCATGGCATTTTCCTTCTTCACCTCTCTGCGGATCCCTTCATGGCCTCCCCATCCCCAGCCTCTCTCCATCTGATTAATCATTCTGCTGCATTGCGCCAGTCCTGCTAACTTAATCAGACCATGATTGCCCTTCCTTCACAGGAAGAAGTCCCAATTCTCAAACCTGACCTCTAATCCTCATGCCTTCTCCTAGGAATGACTGGGGCTGACATCCAGAAGCATGTGCTAGTTACCAAGCCCTTCACTCAGTCCTGTATTCCTCAGGGTTTCTACAGGTGAGAAGCTGAGCTGCAGAAGTCTGAGACAATCTGGACATTTAACAGGTGACCAGACTGGAGGTGAACAAGGCCACCGGGAGCCCTCAAACCTGGGATCTGACCTCCAGCCAGGACACTCTGCTCTGGCTTCCCTGTCCAGTGCCTTTTCCATTTTCTTCTTCCAGATGCTGGAGGTGTCCTCTATCTGCCTTTCTGCTCATACCTTATCCACTTTTCCAGTAGTGAACTCCACTTCCCACCCTTCTCCAGAATCTCCCTTGTGTGTCCCCTGGAAGGCCAAGCCCTTGCAAACTACTGAGACCTGCAGAGGACTAGGGGCTACAATCTTTCTTCAACCTGTTTTCCAGCTCGCACGCTCCTGAGAGCACAGCCAGCCTCTGAGAAGCCGCTGCTAGCTGCACATGACCCAGCTCTGTCTGGCATGTGGCAGGCAGGTGGTGGTGACACCGAGGGCTTGTGGTGCCTGCAGATCCTGGCTGATGGCCGTAGAAACTCGTGATGTGTGTTGGGATGAGCCACAGGCTATAGAGAGGGGCGTTCCATCCAGAAGTTCGGTGCTGGTGTTGGCAGGACATGTCTTCCCACCATTGGGGATGCTCACTGGAGACTAGAGCAGAACCTGATGAACTGCAACCAGCCGGTAAATGAAAGGACATTCTGACAGGTGGTCTCTGGGCTCCAGCCTGGCACCCCCATAATGATGCGGGAGGGGGGAGGGCACCAGGAAGCCCTGATAAGTAAGCTCCTGTGCTCTTCTGGTGGGAGCTCACACAGGGGACTGACAGCAGGACAGAGGAGCTCAGACCCTGGACTGTCAGTATGTCACTCTGTCCCTCACACTTGGTTGAGGCTAGATTGATGCTTGTCCTCTATTTTTACCACTCTTGTTTTTTCTCTCCACCTGTTGCTACAGCCAGAGGGTCTGTTTGCTTCCTAATTGGGCCTGGATTGTCCCCAGAGGCCTGGGGAATGGGAGGATGTCATGAGGAGTGGAGATCCTGCCGGGAACTCGGATTTGTCAGATTTGTGGTTCAGGAATGTGTGTGGTGTTGCTGCTGGAGACAGGGGTTGGGAGCCACATGCTGAGGACCTGCTGGAGGGGAAGCTGACCTTCCTGGCTTTGCCAGGCTTGCACGGCTGACCCAGGGAGGGGGGCGTGCTGGACCTGGAGCACCCATAGTAGCCCAGGCAAGGGCAGCCTGTTCCATTTTGTTCTGACAGTGTGTACTCTGTCCTCCTCACGTCCCAGGCCCAGAGCTGGGCAGGACACACAGAGACGACGGGGACACCTGGCCAGGAGCCTCACAGCCTAGTGAAGAAGGGCCTGTGGTAGATGGCATCAATATTAGTGCCACATCGGAGGCCAGCCCTGGGTCTGGGGTGTGTGGTGTGTGTGCTGGGGCTTCATCCAGCATGGCCAGAACAAATCTCCACAGTCTGGGGGCCTTAAAGTAAGGTCATTTATTCTCCCAGTGTTCCAGAGGCCGGAAGATTGAAATCCAGGTCTTGGCTGGTGGGCATGCTCTCTGAAGGCTCTGGGGAGGATCTGTCCTACCTCTTCCAGCCTCTGGCACTGCAGGCAATGCTTGGCCATCCCTGGTTATAGACCCATCTCTCCAGTCTCTGCGTCTGTCTTCATGTAGCCTCCTTCCTGCATGTCTGTGTCTCAACTCACCTTCTGCCTTTTTCTTATAAGGACACCTGACATTGGGTCTAGGGTCCATCCTCAAGCAAGGCAATATCATCTAGAGACTGTTAATCACCTCTGCACAACCTCCTTTCCCCAGAAGGTCAGATTCACATATCTTTTGGGGAGCTATCCCCTGACCCACTACAGAGGTCTGGATGCCTGTGGTTCAGGAAGCCTTCCCATATTGTTGGCCCCACTGGCCGTGGGGGTAAAGTGGTCAGGTGGAGTCACCAGGCAAAGAAAGGAGGAGAGAGGGCACCCCAGGCTGGGATGGAAAAGACAGAAGCAGGGAATAGCAGTGAAAACATCTGAGCAGGAGGCCAATCATGGTGTATCTGTGATGGGAAGTAAGAGGAAAATAACAAGAGTTCTTGAACACAGTTAAATCCAGAGCTTGGAGCTATATCGTCAAGTCAGTGGGGAGACATGGAGAATTTAAGGCAGAGGGATATCAGCTCAGTTTCCTGAAAACAGAAAGGGAACAGCTCTGGGAGGGACATGACTGCTAAGAGGTAACTTCCCAGGGAAGGAGCACGGTGGGGGAGAGCCCCCTCCATCCCACCCTTCACCCTGTTTAAACTCCCCTCCCTGGCAATGTGCACACACACACACACACACACACACACACACACACAAACACACAAACACACTTTCTTCTCTGGGGTGGATGGGCTGTTATCTCCAGCCATTCGTCCAGATGGAGGCAGAGCTGATTGAGATTCTGGGCACGGAGGGGGACTGTCGGCACTGGTTGCCGGTGTGAGGAACTAATGTCCCTTTTCAGTATGCCTGCTGCTTCCCACTCTGCCTGCTATTGAACTATTCATCTATAACATTTGTAGGCCTATTAAGAGGGAAATACAACTTCATAGTTACAGATAAGAGATTAGACAGATCAATTTGAAGTCTATGAAATAGACTGAGTGGGGAAGATGTTATAATTTTCAAATTATGATCTTGCTGACTTTGGGGCTGTTGGTTTATTTGCTTGCAGTCTGTCTCCCGACCACACTGGGCCTGATGTTTCAGTGATGGGGACGGTAGTCTATTGTCAAGTGCTTAAATCCACTTAGGGAGGCCAGGAACCGAGACTCCATTGACTAGGGGTATGGCAGGTGACTCGGAACAGCGGGAGCCCACCACTCTCTGTACCCCACGTCTAGGTGTGCGAAGTTGTCCAGTCGGAGCGTAGAGCCATGGGCTTTGCTGGGTGCTCTCAATCCAATAAAGTACAGCGGCTAACGACAGAATGAAATTACCTGCTCAGGCAGTGACTCCTCAGAGCCCCGCTGTGAGGCTGCCATCCTTGTTAGCAGCCTGTGCTGCCAGCTGGATGTGACCTGTGCAGGAAGTGTTGGCAATGAATGCTCAAAAAAAAAAATGCCAAATCCCCTCCAGGGAGACTGATGGCCCCGTCTACCTCCCCTTTGCAAATGGGCTCCTTCTGTTCCACCTTTGTGTCAGCGTCCCACAGTTCTTACCTCTCTACCTGCTCTTCCTTTTCTACCAGTGATCCCTATTGGGAACTCCTTGCTGACAGTGACCCACATATCCCAGGGGTAGAAGTTCTTATCCGAGTCCCAAGAATCCTTGGACAGGAATTCAGGGTGTTTGTTTTTTCTACTTTCTTCCATAAAGCTAAAGAATTTCAGAGATTTTCAGTGCTTGATATTGGATGCATGACCTCGGGAATGTTTCCTAATGATTGTGTGCCTCAGCTCTGAAGTAGGGCTAGTCATAGTGTCAGTCTCAGGAGGTGAAGAAAGTGGTGCCTGGGAAGGGTTCAGAACCAAGTGACACACAGCAAGTTCTGCACAGATGT
>PITA01033353.1:0-12855 GCA_004023965.1 Spilogale gracilis | reverse complement strand
ACAAACTGGTGGTTGCCAGAGGGAAAGGGTGGAAGGATGGACAAAAATGGGTGAAGATGAGTGAGAAGTACTGGCTTCCAGTTACAGAATGAATAAGTCACAGGGATGAATGATAAGGCAGAGGGAATACAGTCAATGATATTTTCGTAGTGCTGTTTGGTGAGAGATGATAAACACACTTGGGAGAGCATAGCACGATATATAAACTTGTGAATCACTATACTGTATACCTGAAACTAATGTAACATTGGGTGTCAACTATACTCAAATAAAAACAATGAATGTGGGAATGGTATATATTTTTACAAATATACCACATATGTCTATTTGGTATAAGAAAGGTCTATATTCATCCTTATTTATATGAAGAATTATCTCAATATATTTTCAGAGCCAAACCAGAGATATAAGAATAAGTAAATGGCATATTGGGGTATACTTAGATTTTATTTTTCACACTGTCTTGAGTCCTGACCAAATGCAAAAGAAATTAACAAGTTTATCTAAATACCAAATGAACTACCCATCCCACACACACACACACATAAACACAAAGACTATCTTCAAATGCTATAATTTCCTTGAGGGCAGGGACAAAAATCTTAGGACTCTAATGTATTTTCAATAGAACCTACCAATGTGCTACACAATGCTTCATAACAGTTTGATAATATACCTTAAGAGATGAGTCTTCTATATTTAAAAATACAAGTCACGGTCACTTCTGTAACTACACACCATTATCTAAATATGGGGGTTTCCTTACATATGAATTAGAAGAGTCAACTGGAGAGGATCTCTTTTAAAACATAGAGATTTTTACTGTGATGCCTTGGGAGGTGATCAATGACGAGAATCCGTGGACACGGTAATGCTGTCCCAGGTGCTTCCGGGTCCCGGGTACATCCTGTTTCCCGTTTTGCTCACAACCCCTTGCACAATGCCTGGCACAAAGTAGCTACTCAACAAATATGAGTCAATACCAAAGAGTAAATACCTAAATACCAGCAACCTGGTTATTAATTCTTGTAGATTGAAAACTTTTCTTTTCAGAATATCAACCTCTCTTTTTGCTTACTTTTGGCACTAAAATATCCCAAGGTTACCAAGTTCTTCATTTAAAAAAAACCCTCTGGGGGCGCCTGAGTGGCTCAGTTGGTTAAGCGACTGCCTTTGGCTCAGGTCATGATCCTGGAGACCTGGGATCAACCCCCACATCGGGCTCTCTGCTGAGTGGGAGGCCTGCTTCTCCCTCTCTCACTCCCCCTGCTTGTGTTCCCTCTCTCACTGTGTTTCTCTCTGTCAAATAAATAAAATCTTAAAAAAAAAAAAAAACCCTCCGAAACCTGAGAAAACTGAGATAGAATCTGATTAGTGGTATGAAAGCCTAGAAGAAAAGAACCTAGAAACATTTTGAGGAGGAGAATGCAGGGATCTTCCTGTATTTTGTCAATATTTGAAAAAGTGGTAGAAAGATAGAAGAAATGGAGAGTTTTTTGTCCTGGATTATTTTTTTAAGACTTTCATTTTGTTTTACTTTGTTTTCGAAGACTTTCATTTTAAATAAATTGGAAATGATCATTTTATGAGTAAATTTAATTATGCCAAATACATATGTCTGTTTCTAAAGCAAGAAGTCTTTGATCTTAAAATATTCTAAATTGGGGTGCCTGGGTGGCTGAGCCTTCAGCTCAGGTCATGATCCTGGAGTCCCAGGATCGAGTCCCGCATCAGGCTCCCAGCTCCGCGGGGAGTCTGCTTCTCCTTCTGACCTTCTCCCCTCTCATGCTCTCTCTCACTCACTCTCTCTCTCTCAAATAAATAAATAAAATATTTGAAAAAATATTCTAAATTTAGTTATAACTCTGCTCACTTATCTGCAGCAGGAGGCTCTTTTCTCTTTACATCTCAAAATAGCTTATTCCTCAGTAGCTTAAAAATTCTGGATAATTTATCTATGCCTACCTTTTGACTTATCAGGTCAAAATTAAGATATTGTAAAGACTGAGATACAGGGGGGTACCTAGGTGGCTCAATCAGTTAAGCATCCTGTTCTTGATTTTGGTTCAGGTCATGATCTCAGGGTAATGAGAGCGAACCCCACATAGAGCTCCACTCTCAGTGGGGAGTCTGTGTGAAATTCTCTTTCCCTCTCCCCATGCCCCATCCCCTGCTCTCTTGCTCTAAAATGAATAAATAAATAAATAAATAAATAAATAAATAAATAAATAAGAGCACAAACAGAGAGGTGCTAGGTAGAGGGAGAAGCAGGTTCCCTGCTGAGCAAGGAGCCCAAAAAGGGACTGGATCCCAGGACCCGGGAGTCATGACCTGAGCCCAAGGCAGACACTTAACCGGCTGAGCCTCCCAGGTGTCCCTAAAATGAATAAATAAATCTTAAAAAAAAAAAAAAAAAAAAAAAAGAGGGGGATTGAGACAAAGAGTTCCGGATATGCTGTTGTGCTGAATTTTCTCTTCTGGACAGGCAACAAACATCCCTCTAGCTTAGCCTTATTTCAGAGAGATAACAGCTAACTGCTCTTAGCCAGTCTCATGTCCCAAAACTCACTTGGGTCCTGAAGAACAAGAGCTGGCACAATGGTCTCCTCTCGTTTTGGTTACTTTTCGTAATAGAAAAAGGAAAAAGAGAAATCCTACAGCAAATGGAATACCATGCCAATCTCTTGCTAAAATGATTTGAGGACTTTGGGACTATGGAGACACCTTTAACAAATCAGAGAGGTCTTTCTCAAAAGCCTAACACTTGGTATCTCGAATGAAGATTCAAATCACAGGCATAAAAGTAATGTTTTTACTAAGAGAGAAGTTGAATTGCTTAAATGTATTAGCAGTGCAAAGGAATTTTTTTTTTAAAGATTTTATTTATTTGACAGAGAGAAACAGTCAGAGAGGGAACACAAGCAGGGGGAGTGAGAGAGGGAGAAGCTGGCTTCCCGCCGAGCAGGGAGCCCGATGTGGGACTCGATCCCGGGTCTCCAGGATCATGACCCGAGCTGAAGGCAATCACTCAACCAACTGAGCCACCGAGGCACCCAAAAGGAATTTTTTTAATGGGGTGGTTCTGGAATAGTAGATTTGATGGGAGTTGTATGCTCTTTGAAGGATGTTAGGAGAGGACAAGGATTCACTGTTTTTCAGATGTGAAACAAGAAAAAAAAAACAACCAAACTCTTAACATTAAGCCAGAGTGAACATGGATCAAATTGATTTCAGGCTATGGGCTTTCCATGTGGCAAGGCAGGCCATCACCCTGTGGATAGACTTTCCTGGATCACAGAGGTAGCTGAATGTGCCCATTTCCCTTTGGGGTCATCACTTATGCAATCTCAGACCTACTGTTGATTTGTTACTCTGACTTTTACAACACAACCACTCATGCCTGAGTTTTTCCACCTCATTAAGTAATAATAGTAGTAATATTTGTCTTTACCTCATGGGACAACGACAGTGTAAGTGAATGGAAAATAAGTGTTGAAATCTTGGCCATCTGAAGAAAGATAATCTTCAAATTCCCTAGAATACATCTCAGAAGAAAGGACATACAATATATAGAAACCAAATCAACAAGCCATCCTGAGTAACATTAGGTGAAGTTTTTATTCCAAAATTAAAAAAATAATAATAAAAGCAATGATAAAAATTCAACACAAGCTTGTTTTCAAAGTGAAAAAATGTAAAATTCTAAGATAGTACTTTAAGTGTTTTCAATACACATAGACACACACACACACACACACACATGTGAGTCTGTAGCTATTGAATTACATTTTAAGCTAAACCAAAAAGAGCAAAATATTTAATATAGATTACAGGAGCCATAAAGAAAAATTCCCTAAAGTTATAAAGTATAACTTTTCTGTTGAATGCAGAAAGGTAATGAAATAGTCCTTGAAAGGCTCTGAAATAATTTTTCTCATCCCTTCCAGTGAGCTGATAAGGCAGGTTTATAATTGCAACCAGTTTTACAGATGAGGGAACTGAAGTTGAATAAAAGAAAAAAAATACAAAAAAGTTCAAATGTAGGCTCCTGAAATTCTAGTCCCCAGTATGGGGCATAACAAAAGAATTTGTTTTCAAATTGAGAAGTTTATTGCAAATTCAACTGAAGGTCTTTAGATGTTTAGATCAGGGTTCAGAAAGGTTTTAGAAAACTAGAAAGCTTTAAGGAGCTGCATGTGAAAAGTACATTTGAAATTATCTAATAAAACATTTAGAAAGTGTCAACATAATAACAATTCCCATAAAACTTCTAAAGTTGTCAACACAATAGGTCTTTTGTACCTCTTAGTGACTTTAGGACTACGGCAGATCCTTCTAGTAATTCAAAATTGTCCAATCACCTTCTAGAACAATGAGTCGTTCAGCTGAGGCTTAAGATGAGGTAAAAGTATTGTGGATCCCTAAATTGGGACAATGTTTTGTGGGGGGGGCATCTTTTGATGGTGCTTTTACTCATCAAATAAGATAAAAACAGGAATGTCTTTTAAAAAACAAGATTTTATTTATTTATTTGACAGAGATAGAGAGCAAGCACAAGCAGGGAGAGCAGCAGGCAGAGGGAGAGGGAGAAGCAGGCTTCCCGCTGAGCAAGGACCCCCTCCCCCCCTCCAAAGCCTGGCTTGATTCCAGAACCCTGGGATCATGACCTGAGCCGAAGTCAGTCACCTACAAACTGAGCCACCCAGGCGCCCCTGCCTTCCACTTTTTAAACTTACATAAATCTCACATATCTTTATTGATCAAATAATTAAGGATGGGTACTTTCTATAGAAAATATAATATCAGTATTTATAGATGTAAAATAGATGTATAGCACACAGCGCCTAAGGATGTCTTCTATTCTTTGTGAGTTTCACTCAGTTCTCTCAAGCTGAAGCAAAATCAAAGCAGCTTTTACCAAACCAGCAATTCCCAGCATTCTTTCCAAGGAGATATTAGGGTTGTTGTTGTTGTTGTTGTTGTTGTTTTTTCTATTAATATATATGTAGGGTTTTTTTTTAAAGATTTGTTTGAAAGAAAGAGAGAGAGAGAGTACGCATGCAAGTGAGAGGGGAGAGGAGCAGAGGGAGGAGAGAGAAAACCTCAAGCAGACTCACTGCTAAGTACAGAGCACAAGATGGGGTTTAATTCCACGACCCTGAGATCATAACCCAAGCTAAAATCGAGAGTCAGAAGTGCAACCAATATATATGTAGGTTTGGGGCGCCTGGGTGACTCAGTTGGTTGGGCGACTGCCTTCGACTCAGGTCATGATCCCGGAGACCCAGGATCGAGTCCCACATCGGGCTCCCTGCTCTGCGGGAGGCCTGCTTCTCCCTCTCTCACTCCCCCTGCTTGTGTTCCCTCTCTGGCTGTGTTTGTCTCTGCCAAATAAATAAAATCTTAAAAAAAAAAAAAAAGAAAAAATATATATGTAGGTTTAAGATGAATAAATGATTGTTAGAATCAATTTAAATCAATATTCAATCATTATCTAGCTCTAGTTAAAAACTTTCACCTTGGAAGACTTGAGTGGTGAGCAAACAATGGGAAGAAAGTAATAACTAAGACTGTGTACCAGGCTTTCAGTGTAATTAATTCATTTAATCCTCATAATAACCCTAGGACATAGGGATGACTAGTATCCTTGTTCCATAGATGAAGAAACTGAGGCATAGAGGGATTAAGTAACTTGCCCAAAGTCAGCTGATCTTAAATCAATGTAGTTGGCCTTTGGGGCCTGCATACTGAACCCCAGCACTCTACTGCACACACACACACACACACACACACACACACACACATAAACATTTCTTTAATTCTAAACCTGCATTTGGTATTTGGTATTAAGAATGCCCCCCCCCTTTTTTAAGATTTTATTTATTTGACAGAGAGAAATATAGCCAGAGAGGGAACACAAGCAGGGGGAGTGAGAGAGAGAGAAGCAGGCTTCCCCCTGAGTAGGGAGCCCGATGTGGGACTCGGTCCCTGGTCTCCGGGATCATGACCTGAGCTGAAGGCAGTCGTTTAACCAACTGAGCCACCCAGGCGCCCAAGAATGCCCCTTCTTAATGGACATGCAGGAAAAAATGTGATCTAATAACACACCAAACACAAGATAGGAACTAAAACTATGACGACTCTTCAGATCCAAAGTCCACTGCTTTACTATTCTGAGTCTTTCCTTCCCCCACAAAGCCTTGGATAGTTCTGGGAGGACATCCTCTCAGTACTGCTTATTACGTTGATTTTAACGTAGGATGGATGATGAACCTTGTAAAAAAAAAAAAAAAGCCCAACTGCTGAAACTTTTGTGACTGCTAGGAGTCCAGCCAGATAGTTCAAATAATAGTCACAGGGTGAGGGGCGCCTGGGTGGCTCAGTCATTAAGTGTGTGCCTTCAGCTCAGGTCATGATCCCAAGCCCTGGAATGGACATCAGACTCCCTGCTCGGCGGGAAACCTGCTTCTCCTTCTCTCACTCTCCTTGCTTGTGTTCCCTCTCTAGCTCTGTTTCTCTCTGTCAAATAAATAAAAAATCTTAAAAAAAAAAAAATAGTCACAAGGTGGACAGGAAAACCTGGGAACGAAGAAGTAGGAAGTGACTGCAGGGCTGCTTTTGTTGGAGTTAAAATTTATTTTTTTATTATTTATTTCTTAAGACTTTAAATTTTTTTCTTATTTACTTTTTTATGTAAGTAATCTCTACACCTAATATGGGGCTCAAACTCATGGCCCCAGGATCAAGAGTCTCATGCTCTTCCAACTGAGCCAGACAGACACCCTGCTGAGGTTAAAAAATTTTAGAATATTGTCCAGTGGTCATATTTATGGCTATCAGTCTTACAGGAGATATTCAGATATGTACTTTGTGTGGATATGTGTGTTACTGAGCATGCAAGAAATAATTTGGAAAGGTATGGCAAGTGGGAGAAGAGAAA
Source organism: Spilogale gracilis (assembly GCA_004023965.1). Taxonomy (NCBI): domain Eukaryota; kingdom Metazoa; phylum Chordata; class Mammalia; order Carnivora; family Mephitidae; genus Spilogale; species Spilogale gracilis. Next base: position 5,915 of record PITA01033353.1, on the reverse strand, counting down.
GAGGGGAAAGGATTCTACACCAGAGCCTTGATATCCAAAATGGCAGACTTCAAAACCAGTCAATTGGAGAATGAATATCAACACTGCAAAATGACTTACCATTTTACAAAAGGAATAGAAGTTTGTACTGAACAAGAAGTATTGCATTTTTGTTTTGCTAAATTTGATTTACATCTAATTTTTTGGTAAGATTTATATATTTATTTGAGAGAGAGAGAGAGAGAGAGAGAGAGAGAGCATGTGTGAGCGAGGGTGCAGGTGCCCACCCCAGGACGAGCAAAGGCAGAAAATCTTCAAGCAGACTCTCCTTTGAATGTGGAGCCCAACATGGGGCTCAATCTCAAGACCCATGGAATTATGACCTGAGCCAAAATCAAGAGTTGGACACTCAACTGACTGAGCCACCCAGGTGCCCCCAATTTTTTTAAACAAATCTACCAAATAAAGCAAGTTATGCCAATACTTAATTGTACTTGCAAATTTTGATCTGTATCATTTCCAAATTTTTTGGAATAAATACCTCAAGTTCCATGCTGTGGCTCAGTTTTACGGCTAGGTCATTTAGATGTTAAGATTGACCTTTTCTAATTAAACATCTGTAGTAGGACACAAGAATAAAAGGCCAATTTGTGTGTTTAAGGATATTCTAGGAAAACAGTGACTTAAGTACTCAAATATAAGCATCATTGCCCTGTCATTCATTATCAGAGAAAACACACACACAATGTACAATGTATGGTTTCTAGCCCCATATGTGTCTGAGGAGTTAACCAAAGTCTGTCTTAGATTTCCAATTTAAACTTAGGGGATGTTGTGAGATGCAAAACAACTATGAAAACAAAACAAAACAAAACAGAAAACTACAGAGGGAGAAAACCAATGGCCCAAATTTTTTTTAACATTCCCCTGTACAAAGGTTAAGTGAAACCACTTAATAAGGCAAAAATGTGTCAAAGTGGCATCTGCAGCAGGTCCAAGCCTCCTGAAAGCAGCAGGCAGGTGGAGTGGCTAAGTGCAAAGACAAGGAAGTCACCGTCTCTTCCATTTGCAATGTCTTCAACCCTGTGCAAATCACACAGCCACACTGAGTGTCAGTTCTTGATCTTCAAAATGGGTGTGATTATTATACCTCGCAGGACTGTTGAATAAATGAGTATATATCAGGGCGCCTGGATGGCTCTGTGGGTTAAGCCTCCGCCTTTGGCTCAGGCCATGATCTCAGAGTCCTAGAATAGAGGCCCACGTAGGGCTCTCTGCTCAGTGGGGAGCCTACTTCCTCCTCTCTCTCTGCCTGCCTCTCTGACCACTTGTGATCTCTCTCTCTGTCAAATAAATAAATAAAATCTTTTTAAAAAATGAGTATATATCATATTATATACCATATATCTCATGTTGAACAAATAAGTGCATATCATATTAAGAATCTGGACATAGCAATTTGACTTTTAAATGTTTGCTATTATTCATACATATGTTTTGGTTCTACTCTCTGTCAGTTACCCCATGGATGTTCTGATGAGGCCAGTTTTGTTTTCTCGCTGCACGTGATAATGAGTTGGTGGAAGTCACTAATATACAATCTCTAAGGGAATAGCGGGTTTCCAGACTTCTGTATCTCAGAATTTGAAGACTTGTTTTTGAATTCTAAACTGAATTCTAAACAAGAATTCAGACTTGTTTTTGGTTCTCAGGACGTTTATGGTTGGGTAGGAAATAGGGGCTGATTGACACACATAACCCTCAGCTAACACTCCCTCTGATCTGTGTGCACTTCTCTCGCCTCCTTGCCTGTGAGTCTCCTTTCTGCCTCAGGCTGTTAAATGCCCCCCCCCCCCAACAAAGACTGTTTCATTCTAACTTTGCAAACTCTTGTCTTTTCTACATATGTGAAATTAATAATTGCTAAAACGACATAGATATTGGGGCGCCTGGGAAGTGCAGTCAGTTAAGTGTCCAACTCTTGATTTCTGCCCACATCGTGATCTCAGGATCATGAGATCCAGCCACACACATTGGACTCCAGGCTCGGCAGGGAGTTCGCTTGATTCTTTCTTTCTCTCTCCCTTTGCCCCTCCCCATTATGCTTGTTTATGCTCCTCCCATCGAATAAATAAATAAATAAATCTTTAAAATGACATTAGGGGGTCAGAAGAGAGAAGAGAACAAATTTAGGGAACATGGCAGACATTATTAATTGCTTATCCCAAACCATTCTGTTTCTTTCTACCAACAGAGCCCTATTTTTTTTTCCCACTGAACAGATGATCCTATTGTGGGCTGAGCTTGAGCCTAAATCCTGAATATTCTAACTAATTATGGCTATTCCATTTTCCTTCCCAGACTGGTTTAGGGACAGGCATGTGACTAAGATTTCATCAATGGCATAAAGAGGAATCTGCCAGGGTGTTACTGGGACGATTTCTTTTCTGATAAAATGATAGAAAATAGGACACCCTCATTTCTTACACTGGACATTATTTTGTTGTCCAATGTGATATCTAGAACTTCAGCAGCCACCTGACAACAAAGAAAGCTACCAGAGGACAAGTCAACATATTGGCAATGATGGGGACAGAAAAAACTAGGGTCTTGTGGTGCCTGGGTGGCTCAATTGGTTGGGTGACTGCCTTCGGCTCAGGTCATGATCCCAGAGATCCGGGATCGAGTCCCACATCGGGCTCCCTGCTCTGCGGGAGGCCTGCTTCTCCCTCCCTCACTCCCCCTGCTTGTGTTCCCTCTCTGGCTGTGTTTCTCTCTGTCAAATAAATAAAATCTTAAAAAAAAAAAAACAAAAACAAACTAGGGTCCTGATGATGTCACCAAACCATGAGTTAAACAAACCCTGGAGAGGCTCCACCTCTGACTTTCCTAATGTGAGAGAAATTATATTTTCCTCCTCATTGAAGCCAGTTCAGTCTGGGCTTTCTATTGTTTGCAGTTTAACTAAGACAAGGGGAAATCAATGTCTTTAAAAGGAAAATAACCTGAAGATATGCCTGGAGAAAAGGGAGTAGAGGAAGAAGAGGGAGGAGAGACCATGAGTTGCTGAATGATGGATTCAGGATATATTTTAATCTATTTTCTAATTCTAAGAATAGCCTACCCTTTTACTTGCATAAAAGCTGATCAACTTTGTATGAAAAAAACGTTTAGTGCTGTATAGACTATAGGACTGTGGCTGTTGTGAACACCAAAATCACTTCAATTTTTCTTTTTTTTGGTCAAATGCCTCAAATTTGTTGGATAGTCAAATTGGAAGTCATTGCTGGGATCTATCCCACATTACAAACTATGGCACTTACCTTAGGCATTATCATGAAAACAAAAATCAATGCTAATTGTTTAAACCATTAGTTCCCATTAACTGACACTCCAAATCTCTGACACAGTGATTAGATGCAAACAACCCTAACCAACCATAGTAACTCCCTAAGAGACTGAATTTGGGAGAGAATGGAAACATGTTTTTGCTTCTGATGAATGAAGGAGAAAACATTCCTCAAAACTTTTCCTAGTTGGTTGGGCCCTTTGCAAGGATCTAAAGTCTAATTGTATCAGAAATGGGAGGGCTCCAAAGCTATGATAAATCCCTAAAAATTACGTGCTCAACTCAGAATTCAGACCTAAGAGATCGCAGAACCAGGGCCAGCAAGAACACAGGAACATGTAGTCATTTGTCGTTCTGTGGCAATTAGCCAACCAGCATGATCTGCCCCTTATCCAGCACTGCAATTAGAAAGCTTGGTGCCCTCGATCTGAAAGCTCACATCTTGAGGCACCTGGGTGGCACAGTAGGTTAAGCAGCCGACTCTTGGTTTTGACTCCTCATCAATGGGGTCCGTGGTTAAAGGAACGAGGCTGATACAAAAGCGAAGATCAAGCAAAGCTTTATTTCACGCCAAGCTTGGAGAATTATACTGGCCCGGGCGAGGGTCGCTTCCCAAGAAAGAGAGCAGCCCTGCCTATCCTTACAGGCTACCTTTTATAGGAGAAAACTGCACCTGGAGCTGACCCGACTCACTTAGCTTGCCTGAGTTAATTCTTTCACTCTGCTGTGATGTTGAATACATTTAATCCCCACAGAGTGGTTTACCAGGAGATCTCCATTGGTCAGGGTCCATCAGGTTAAGGGGATTAACTGATTGGAGGTTCCAACCTGGTCCTAAGTATCGGGAACTGCCCATTCTTAATTTGCCTCTCCATACTTCCCCAGATGGGAGGTTAAGGGGGGTTAACTGATTGGGTGTCTCCCCCAACCTGGCTTGCCTTTGTTTTCCAGAGGCTGTTTGCCCCTAACACCTGGAGCTGTGTTAGATGGCGGCTTTGACTTCTAAATAGGTCCTTACAGTCATGATCTCAGGGTCATGAAATAAGCCCCACATCAGGCTCCTCATTCAGTGTGGAGTCTGCTTGAGATTCTCTCTCCTTCTCCCTCTGCCCCTTCCGTTCCTGCCCTTTCTCTCTTCCCCAAAATACATAAATACATTAATTAATTAAAAATAAATTAAAATAATAAATAAATATATCGTTAAACATAAAATGAAAACTTTATTTTCAAGCAGTCCTTTCATTCCTACCACTCTAGACTGTGGTTTTCTTGAAGCTCACATGCTTGGGATTTTAAAAATAGATTCTTAAGTGTTTTAACCTTTAGCTTCTCAACTGTTGCAGATTTCCAGATTCATATCTGTTTAAAAATGAAATTGATTTTGGTTTTGCTCTTTACTTGTTAATGTCTCCCTGCCTATTTCACCAACGTTGTGCTACCCTCCCAACATTTAGGATAGGAAAATGTCACCTTTCACCATGCCTCCATTCATTGCCCTCAATTTTTCCTTTCTTGTCACTGATGAATCCTAAGCAATGAGATGACAGATGTGACAGCAGATAGCCCAAGGCCTGTGACTATGGATGAAAAAGGGCATGACCACTGCATACCTTTAGCTTGGTCCACTGAAACCAGGTTCTTTCTGCCATCTCTCAGGGGACACTCTGACCTTCTTGATTTGGTTTCCTACTGCAGGACTTTGTCCTGTTACAGACCACTGGATAGCCCTGTAAGAATGTCAGTAACTGTATGCCAAACCATTACAAGAGGAGAATACCTACAGCCAGGCCAGCTGTGCAATTTACCATTGTGACTGACAGGATGCACTTGACCTTATTTGACAAGCCCTGAAACCAGGTCTGGTCCAAACTCCATAAAGGACTGGGGAAAGCAGAGTGATGAGTGCGCAGGCCCTTGAACTAGCCAAGCCCATGAATTAGAGCTCCATTCCTTACTAGCTGGTCAACCCTGGGCAAATAACTTCACACATCTCCAGTTTCCTCATCCATTTTTTTTTTTAAGATTTTACTTATTTATTTAATGGAGAGAGAGATCACAAGTAGGCAGAGAAGCAGGCAGAGAGAGAGGAAGAAGCAGGCTCCCTGCCAAGCAGAGAGCCTGACTTGGGCCTCGATCCCAGGACCCAGAGATCGTGACCTGAGCTGAAGGCAGAGGCTTTAACCCACTGAGCCACCCAGGTGCCACAAGTTTTCTCAACCTTAAAATAATTCTGGGGGTATTTCCCCCACAGAGGAATTAATACACTTTCCTATCACAGTGTTCTTGAAATGATCAAATGAAAATCATATCAGAACTTAGTCCAGGGGTGCCTGGGTGGCTCAGTTGGTTAGGTGTCTGCCTTTGGCTCAGGTCATGATCTCAGGGGGAAATACCCCCAGAACTATGTGGAAAATGGATGAGAAAATTGGAGATGTGTGAAGTTATTTCTCTCTGGCAAATAACCTCTCTAGCCGGGGATTTCCTCCTCCCTGTTCCCCGCCCCCCACCCCCAAATAATCAGCCTCGTTCATACCACAGAGACCTTCACCAATTTCACTGCTCCCATTGTCTTCTCATTATCTTCCCT
>PITA01033352.1:0-12862 GCA_004023965.1 Spilogale gracilis | reverse complement strand
CTGACCACCCATCCCCCTGCAGGTCCACAGCAAGGACAAGAAGTACGTGTGCAAGTTGTGCAGCCGCGTGTTCATGTCTGCTGCCAGCGTGGGCATCAAGCACGGCTCACGGCGCCACGGCGTCTGTGCTGACTGCGCGGGCCGAGGCGTGGCCGGGCCCTTGGACGGCGGTGGCACTGAGGGCTCCCCTGAGCTGTTCCCTGGTGATGGGCCCTACCTGGAAGACCCCGACGACCCGCGGGGGGAGGGCGAGGAGGAGCTGTGTGAGGACGAGGATGAGGTGGGCCTGACCCACGAGGATGCGCTGCTGGCGGCTGAGAAGGAGGACGAGGACTCACCGCGGGGACCTGGCAGCCCCCCAGGGGCGCCTGACAAGGACTTCTCCTGGATCTCCTAGGCCGCGGGCTGAGGGCGGATGCCACCCCTCCACTGTGCGTGTGTGCGTGCATGTGTGTGTGCGTGTGCGTGTGTGTGTGTCCTTAGGGATCTCTCACCTGGGGCCAGGCCACGCTGACCCCCCCTTATTCTTCTCCTGCCCCCGGACACACACTGAAGCCGGCCCCGCGGACTCCACAGCAGGCATGGCCCCAGCAAGTCAGGGCTCTGGGACCGAACAGGATGTTGGGAGGCACAGGGTTGGTTTAAGCAGACGGAGAGCACACGTTCCTTCGTGTCTGCGGGGACGAAGGGTCCCCGGCAGGTACGTGCAGCTAGGGCTTCAAGGGGGCCTATAGGGGCAACTGGGCATCGGGATGCACGATGGCCCAATGGCCAGATCATGGTCGGGGCTGGTCGGGGTCCTGAGCGTGGTCCCCGAGGCCACAGGTCCAAGGGACGTTAAGGACCTTAACGTTGCATACGTCCGGTGTCCAGTGGGGGAGCCTCACCCTGCCCCCTGCACTGCTGGCCCTTTCTCAGCAGCATGGTCACTGCCTACGGCCACCCCTGCAGCCTTCTGCCACTATAGTGGCAGCCTGCGGAACCCAGGCCCAGTGTCCAGAAAGCCCCGGGACCCTCTCGCCTCCGGGCTTTGGTGCTTCATGTCACACAGCTGCAGAAGCCCCTGCTGGGGCCGAGGACTCCCAGGTGCTATCTTCCGGTGGAGGCAGCCAGGTGGGGACGATGTGCCACGCTGCTCTGGTGCAGGGCTCAGCGCTCCCCGCTGCTGGCCACTCAGGTCCCTTTGGGGTGCCTGGGCTCTTTGTTCCGCGTGCACTTCCCTGGGGAGCCCAGGGGCGGCCTTGTCCCCCAGGTGCCGCCGTCCTTCATCCCCAGGCCCCTCCTGCCGCCGCCTCTTGGGCGCCCTGGCCTTGTTGCTGCTACCACTGGAGGTCGTGGCCCTGACTGCCGCGTGCTGCTCCCCCTGCCCCACGCAGGGAACCAAACTTCTTAAGTTGTCAGAGACGTATTTGAGTAGTTACATAAAATTATTTTGTTTGCATTCTTTTTCTGACGTGACGAAAACTAGCGTTGTCTTTTCTTCCGCTGGTCAGTCCTCCCCTTATCTCCGTAGGTGAGCTCACCGTCTCTGTATGACTCCGGTTTTTTTTGAGTGAAAAGCAAGGGCCCTGCTATGAGGAGCCCCCCTCCCATGGCTGCAGGGCCCCCCTGCTCTGTCCCCTTCCCCGGCCAGGCCAGCTTGGACCACACTTCTCTACCAGACATTCCGCGGAGGCTCCCCTGGGGACACTGCGTTCTCACCTCTCTGCCCACCGGCTGGCCGCTCCTACTGGCCTGGTCACCGTGTCACATCTACTCTTTTTAGGTGGAAACAGGAGAGTCCCCCGAGTCCCTAACTTAGGTTGGGGCGGTGGCCCGGAGTGCCGGGGAGCAGGACCGGGCTGGGGCACTGGGCTGGCTACTTGCACTCCTGGCCTTCGTGGGGACGTGGCGAGCCCCTCCTTCCTGACATGGGGCGAGGCAAGGCCAGTGCAGGGGCTCTGGGACACAACTCCCTTGCTGCCTTTCACCAGTGAGGCCCTGGTTGCATCCCTCACGGGGCCCTCCGAACTGTGTACCTCCCCGACTTCCTGACCCCTTTTCTAAACAGACCTCCTTTCTTACAAACGTATTTGGAAACCAGACCTTTGCTGGCGCCAGTGTCTCGGGGTTTTGTACCGGTCCCACCGCTCAGGCCGCCCCGCCCACACCCTGGGCACCTCTGCCTCGCACTCAGGACATCTCGCTCTCTCTGACCCGCTCACTCCCTGCTCTGGACCACCCTTGCTGATGTTTTTGGGGGGTCGCTATCAGTGCCACAGGGCATCTTCTTCCTTAAAACCAATACTGTACTGGAAAACCGAGGGCCCCACCCCGCCCCCCAAGTCCGCCAGGTGTGCCCTCCATGGAGGTGAACGCACCCCCTCTCAGGAGGCATGGAGGGAAAAGATGTGTGATGAAGGGTTTTTTTACGTGACTGGTTTTTTTTTTTTTTTTAAATCGATGTTTAAACTAATAAATATTTTTTTATGAAGAGGAAAAAAAATGTGTAGATTACATTTCACGTTTTGTACTTTTTTGTTTGTGTCTGTCTGTATTTTGGTGTTTGCAGCACCAAAGTGGAAAACGCAGTTGGTTGAGTGTTGAGTTCTTTGGGGGTGGGGGTGGGGCAGGGAACCCGTAGGACTTTTGTATCAAGCTCTGGATCCTAACCAGGTTGTATATTTGGACTGTGGGTTTTGGGAAACAGTCGTTAACACTGCCAGGACTGAATAGGGACCTTCGACTCGAGACACAGCTCCTTCCAACTTTGCACATCTTCCTTTTTAAAAAACTCTGAGAGTATGCAAAAACTGGAACTTTTTGCAATATGATGAAAGATAATCTTATTTTCGCTCATTCCGTGACGTGTGCAACGCTTAAGAAAGCCATATTTACCGGTTGTTTTTATTTTTTAGATTCTATATTGTGTTTTGTACGTGCCCCTTTCAGAACTACTTGTAGTGAGGGTGCTGTGTGTGTGCTTTTTTCTTAAATATTTATTTTTTCAACATGCTTTCAGCCTGTCAACAAAAACAAAACAAACAAGGGCAGTGTTTGAAAATTGTTGTTTTTTTCCTCCCCTTGGGGGTAATCTATATTATATCAACTTTATATTATCAGAAACCTGTGTTTGTATTGAAGATGTGTTTAATATTCTGGAGAAGAGACTTCGGGGATCGGTCGGCAGAAAACTGCAGCTGTTGTTGTCCACAGCCGTGGGGCAGGCGGGCTGCCCCTTCCTCTCCACAGAGGCAAGCTCTGGGCCTACCTGGGGGTCTCCTTCCTGTGACGGGTTAGCTTCAACCTTCTTGCAAAGCTTCCACTTTCAATAAACTGGGAAATTGCTGCTCAAGTGGATGCCTCATGAGTGTTTCACAGTCCTTCCTCCCATGTCAGGGCATGAGCCCTCTGCAGTCTGTCAGCTGGCCTCCCGGGTCTGCCCACCCATCACCCCTGCCTCAGTTCCCCCAAGGACACAGACACAGCTTCTGGAAAAACCCCAAATCTTTAATTTTTCTCCTCGCCTGGCACGGCCCAGACTCGAGACCCCTGAGCTTCACAAACACGACACAAACATCAGCCCCCGGGGCCCTCGAACCATCGGGTTAAGTGCCGGCAGGGGAGGCCCCTCCCTGACACCCCTCAAAGTGCATCACAGACTGGCCCCCATGTAGCCCTGACAAGTCCTCGAGCTGACAGGCAGGGAGGGCGGTCACCCCCAGGGACCCCGGGCCTAGGGGACAGCCGCTGAGGTTTGGCTTTAGTGCAAAAGGCTGGTTTCTTCAGAGGCACTTTGAGTGGTGGGAGCCCCCCAAAATCTCTGGGGGTCCAGGGTCACCAACTTCCCCACCATTAAAGAAAGCAGACCCTGTGGTGGGAGGAGCCCCAGGCTGGGGGCTGGGGGCAGCTTATTTTCTCCCTGGCAGGGTCCCACCTAGTGGGTGCGGGCGCTCAGTCCAGGAAGCGCTGGCATGCCTTCTTCCAGCGGCATGCCGTGCACCACAGGTCCCGGTGTTCCATGCCATACACCTTCCGGCACTTCTTGGCATCACCCCGGGGCTTCCTGGAAGGCCACAGAGGAGACATGAGCTGATGCCAGGCCGGGACCCCCCCCACCTGCCCCTGCCGGACACCTGCCTCAGCCCCTGCACACGCACGCACCTCGGGTTGGCACCAAGCTTGGAGGGCAGGGTTGGCACACAGGTCCTAATGGTGGCAGGCTGTGGCTCCAGGCGGATAGGGGGCAGGCAGCCCTGAGAGGAGACACAGCTGTATCCTCTCCCCCGTCCCAAGCGCCCTAAGACTCACCCCAAGCTGCTGCCCGTGGCCTCACCCACCTGATAGGTGTCGTCAGCGTGGCACACCTTGGGGCGTGCTGTAGAGCTCAGCACAGGATCTGGGGGCAGGGCCAGTGGGCGCAGCAGGCTGGACAGGGTCGGGGGCTCTGGCAGGTCCAGGCGGGGGCAGGCAGATGGTGCGGAGGCCTTGGGGGACACGGGGGACAGGCTGGACAGCCCGTCGGTCAGCACATCCATACCAATGTCCAGCTCTGTGTAGTAGAAGTCCTCCTCACCGTCGCTGTGCTCTGGCTCTGCCTGCCGCCTGCCGGGACACAGTGGGTGCGAGCTGCAGCCCTGGCCTGCCGGGCCAGCCCCACCCCCACCGGCCAGCCTCTCCGCACCCCAGGTGCACCAGGCGGATGTGTCTCTGCATCCCGGAGGCCGTGCTCAGCACCTTCCCACAGCGCTTCCACAGACACTGGAACAGGACCTGTACTGAGCTCTGAGTGACAAGGGCTGGTGGTCAGGCATGGCCGCTGCGTCCACCCCGCCCTGAGGGCTGCCTCGGGCTCACCTTCCTCTTCCTTGGGGCAGGCTCCCCAAATAGGAAATGGGTTGCCTCAGAGGGCAGCGGGGGCGATGGGGGCGATGGGGTAGATGGAGAGGACGGGCCACTGGCCAGGTCCCAACCCCAGTCTCCGCTGCTGCCGCTGCTGCTGTAGCTATCCCCAGGCTGCCCCAGGGCCTCCTTCCAGGGCTCCAGGCCAGGCTCTGTGGAGACACACCGGCACCCGTGTTAGGACTTTTGGTGGGCTCAGGCTGTGCTATGGAAGCTGCCGCTGCAGGCCCCTTCTCTTTGAGCCTGGACAGGGGAACACAGACCTTAGGAGGCAGTGGCTGGGAGCAGCAGGCCCTCACTGCCTGGGGCCTGGTCTCCCCAGCATGGGGAAGGTACACAGAGACATCCCACATGGGGAGAGGCCTGGCCAGCCAGCTGGAAATGGGGGGGGGGCGGGTTATAGGCCGGCAGACCTGGGACACTGGCTCTGGCCTCAGTCAGAGGAACTGAGGGTCCTGATGTCCGTTTCAGGCCTCAAGAGGTCGACGCAAAAGATGGTGTTCCAGGCAAAAGGGGTTCTGCTTGCCCCACGGGCAACTCTTGGGGCCCAGAGAGACAGTGGTCCTGTCTCCCAACCCAGGCGTCTCAGTCTTACCTGGGCTACAGGCTGCAGCCGGGGCTCCCAGAAGGTGGGGGCTGGTGGACAGACTCGTGAGGGCAGCTGCAGCCATGACCTCATCCAGCCGGGATTTTCCTGGGGGTGCTCTGGAAGAGATGCGGGTGGTGTCCAGCAAGTACTTCAAGCCCCTCCCCTGGCCCAGCACATGTGCAGGTCTGGGCACTTGTGTGTGTGTGTGTGTGTGTGTGTGTGTGTGTTGCTCCAGCTCCCTCCCTCCAGGCACTGGGCTGGAGGCCCATCTCCACCCTGAGCTCGGGTTACAGAGCTCCAAATCTCCAGGAACCACCAGAAGCAGGGCCTGGGCTGGGGTCTCCCTGAAGCCTGAGTTCTCTGCAGCCTGGGCTTTGTTCCACGGTGGCTCCTCCGACCCTGGAGCTGGACAGGGGTCCGAGGCCCCACCCCCAGGCCGCGCCAGGCCAGACCCCGCCCTCCCCTCATCACACAGTAACCGGGATTGTGCAACAGCAGCTGCGTGCCCGCGCCAGGTCTGGGAGGGAGGGAGGGAGGGAGGGAACAGGCAGCAGCAGTCCGGGGAGACAGGGCTCCAAGCACAAGCAGGGTTCCCAGGCCCCAGCAGGCCAGGCGGGAGCCCGCCTCTACCTGAGAAGCTCTGCGTGTGGGGTACCCAGGAGGGTTTCAGGCAGGGCTAGGAGAGGGCAGTCAGAAGCTCTGGGGTTCCTGGAGGTCAGCCTCCTGTCAGCGGGCAGCCTTTACTGCACAGACACTGACAGGGTCCCCCAGAGCTTGGGGATCACAACGGGCACGATATATTGACAATTTCTGCTCCACTCCTCCAGCGCTGGAGAGTTGGGGAGGTCGGGGCCCTGACCTGCGCTCCACCAAGCCCCCTGCACCCCCGCGGGTTGGGGTTCCAGAAGGCACGTGCCAGCGCCCCACCCACCACCCCTGCGTACACCCACCTTGGCCTGGCGCGCGGAACCCTGGCTCACCTCTGCGCTGGCACCGGGATGTGCGCCGACGGCTTCGGGGGCCCCACCGCCTCCCCCACCCACGTCCCCGGGACCCCTAGGTCGGCGGCTCGCGGCTCCGGCTCCAGAGGCAGCACGAACTCCAAGCCCGCAAAGCCGCCGCCCACCGCAGGGCCCTGCGGAAGGGGCAGGCTCAGCGCTGGCAGTGGCGCGGGGGGGTTTCCCAACCCCCACCCCGGATCTGCTCCGCACCCGCCCCCCAAACCGGCTGAGGCCGGTGGGGACGGCGCGGCTCCGCCCCCGTCCCCGCCCCCGTCCCGGCGCGGCGGGAATTGCTCCTGAGCCAGTCGGCCCGGCCCTGCACAGTCGGGCCCGCGGACACGCGCGGACCGCCACGGCCGCCCCGCCCCGGGGGCCCCAAAGTTTGTGCAGCCCCGACGCCATCTTTGCAGCGAGGGAGTTTTATCGGCGCCCCGCCCCCCCGGCGCCCGGTACCTGCGGCGGCGCGGGCACCCATACGGGCGCGGCCGCGGGGTCCCGGCCGGAGGCACGGGGCGGGGGGTGCCCGCAGCCCGGAACGGGCAGCGGAGGGCGGTCGGCCTCCATGGCCGGCCGGATGCCGAGGCTGCAGCGGCTAGGGCGGACGCTCGGGACACGGCCCCCGGGCCGGGCCGGGCTGGCGGGGCCGCCGACCCCCGCCCTCGATCCGCCGCCGCCCGCACCGCGCGGCGGGGAGGGTGCCGACCGGCCACGCCCCCTTCGCGCCGCTCGCGCGCCCCTCCCCGAGCGCACGCCCATTGGCTCGCCTGCTGTATCAACATTCCGAGGTGGGCCGCGGCCGGTGCCAGTCGCGCTCCTATTGGCTTGCGCTCCGAGGCCCGGCCCCCGAGCGGGCCGCCGCCGCGCGGCCTGGGGAAAGCGCCCTGCTCCCGGCACCGCGAGTGCCCGTCGGCCCTTGGCCCCTGAGGGGCCCGGGCTGCCTGTGCGCCCCCGCCTCCGGGGAGGGCCAGCTTACTTGCAGGTGTGCTTGCTGGCGCGCAGAGCTGCCAGATCCGGGGAAGGGGCCCTGTCTCCTTGGCGGGCTTCCCGGGAGCAAGTTATTCTTTAACGCACCACTGCCCACCTACCCCCGTACCTTATGTAACACCAGGGGCTGGGCGGCGGAGCCCTCCCTTAGTGTTCAGGGTACAACCCCTACCCTGGGGCGGTCAGCTCACGGCCGACTGCAACACGCCCCTGGGGACACCATCCCTAGAACTTGCCTCCATTCCCCACACTGTCTTCTTAAACTGGCCAGCAGAGCACAGCTTCAGGGTACAGGGCCCAGACACCTCAGGCAGAAGGGCCCTTCCACACATCCCTGCCAATCTCCCCAGGCCTTCAAGAAAAACAGGCTGTGAGGCACAGCTATATCGATCCTCCCTGCGCTGGGGATTTATTAAGACCTTGGGTGAGGCCAAGAGGCCAGGGCAGCCAAGACCCCCAGGGACCTCGCAGGCTGGAAGACTTGGGATCTGGACTTTATGCTGCCAACTTCAGGGGAGGGGGAGGAGGCAGGGAACGAGGGTTGGGTACTACTCTGGAAGGAGGCACATGGGGCTTTGGGGACCCCTCCCTAGGTTGAGGCTGGGGAAGCCAGGAGCCTCCACGCCCTGCATAGGTGTGCTCATGTTAAGAACGAGAGCTGGAGGGCCCCAGGTGCTCGGTGTGTGTGGGGGGGTGTCTCCATCTCCTGGATACTCTCATACACATTTTCCAGGAAGCCATCATCCTTGCCCAGGCTCCTGAGTGCGAGGGTCTCATAGGACTGGCCACTTTCCACAGGCGGAATTACTCCCCTGCCCTTGGGGTCCACCTGGTCTGTGGCAGGTCCTTGGTCCCTCTTCTTAGGCTTCCTAATGCTAGAGTACAGGATGTCCACCTGGGAGAGAGGCCAACCCAAGGAGGGGTCAGCACCATCTACTCCTTCAAGGACTTGCATGCCCTACCCACCCTACCCCATCCTCCCAGTTTACCAGAACACCTGGGGTCAGCTCGGCCTTCCCCTGCCTCAGGCCTTGGGGGCTCTCATCTGTTTTCTTGAGCTTCCGGATACAAGCATACTCAGCCACCTCAGGTCTGGCCTCAGGCCCAGGCCCAGCATAGCTATTCGTCAGCCCTGCCCCTGCCCACAGCACAGGGCTGGCTGCCAGGCTGGCCCTGGGGATTGTGGCCAGCCCTACATTGCAGTAGGTGGCCTCGGGGTGGATGGAGGGTAAGGTGGCAGGAGGCGTAGTCCGGGGCAGTTCCTGGTGTGAGAAGGCTGCCAGAGGTCTGCTGGTGCCTCTGGACACATCCAGCCATTGTGGGCGCAGTATATCCATGCTGGCAGGCCGTGGGGCTAGGGGTGGGGTCAAGACAGAGGTCACTAGGGCTGGGGGGGGGCAGGGAACTGGCCGGGGAGCTGCAGAGCAGCTCCAGGGATCCCGCCCCTGCTCACCTCTACAGTCTTGGGGGCCCTGGTGCAGCTCGTGCAGTCTGGTGTCCGACTTGCTGAGGGTGCAGAGGTGGGGTCGTCTCAGCAGTGACTGGAGGCAAGGAAGGGCTGGTGGGTCCTGTGCTGGCCCCGCCCTGGCCCCAGGGACAGCCTGGCACTCACCGCTTCGGCTGGCATCACACCGCCCTGGGACCTGGCCCGCTGCCTCTGCACGTGCTTCCTAGGGACAAGAGTCTCATCAGGCCAGGGAGGCAGAGATGGGGGGGCTTAGGCACCAGCCTCTGGTACAGGGCCTGGTAGCGAGGCCCACGGACAGAGCTGAACATGCTCAGAGCCCTGCCCCACCCCAGAGCCAGGCCAGGGATGGACGTACCTGCGGCAGGCTGCACACAGTATCCACAACCAGAGGCACAGGACAAGGCACCCGAGGACCCAGAGGGAAGGAAGGGCTGAGGGCACCTGTGACCCCATCCTGCAAAGCCACAGGTAGGCCTGGGGGCAAGAAGCAGTGCTTGGGGCGTAGAGGCCGGAAACCTACCTGGCAGTCCCCGGGCGGCACCTCTGGCTGCTGGGCGGTCTCCTCCCCCTGGGGCACTCTGACTCAGCACACAGGAAACCCCAGGCTCCACGGCCCCTCCTTCCTACACAAGCTGGGAGCCCAAGCCCTAGCAGCCACCTTCCCATCTCTGAATGGGGGCTCCTAGTGACATGGACGGAGGTTTGCTCTGCCCAAATGGTAGCTAAACATGGCCGGTGAGGAGGGGGAGGGAGTTGTGAGGTCAAGGGCCTGCTGTGGTCACTGTAGTCTAAACCTGGGACCTAGGGAGGCCTGGGGATCACAGCCTGGGTCCACTGAAGCACAGACCACTCTCAGGTGATACCCCCAGCCACATGCTGCAGAGCTGGGTCCCCTGAAGGAATGGAAAGGCCGGAAAGGGGTCAACGGGCAGGGAGAGGTTGCTTTGGCCCCTAACTGCCACCACCCCACTTGTCCTTGGCTCCCCTCCAACAGTCCCTGCCATTGGGTCATGTTCTTCCTGGGATCTTAGCATAGATGCTGGGGGGGGAGGGCTATCTCTAGATACAGCGGCCAGTCCGCCCAGACCCAGGGAGTGGGCTTACCTCATAAGATGATCTTGGCTGCTGACCTGGTCTTCCCAGACCCCAACCCTCAGCTGCCCCCAGGAGGGCGCCAAGGGGTCTAGGGACCTGACCAGTTTGGAGGCCAGAACAAGCACTTACCAAGGCCCCGCACGCAGTGGCTCCTCCTCAGCCCTGTCTGGAGCAGGCCTGGGCACTTGGGCACCCCGCGAGGTGCCTTTGTGCAGCCTCAGCCAAGCTCCCCAGCTCACTTCCTGCCTCTGCATCTCCCTATGCAGCCACTCAACACTCTGCTGCCATCTGTCCTGCTGCAACCCATGTGGGGTCTGGACTTCACTTGGTGGCTGTATGCAGCCCACCAACACGGCTCCCAGAGCCTAACTCACGTGGTCTCCACCCACCGTGAGGTGGGGATGCATGGATGAGGAGACAGGCGTGACACGGGAGCTGGGCGCTCTTGGGGCCACCAAACTCTGCGGCTGAACCCAGGCTCTCAAGACTTCTGAACCCACCCCATCAGGTCCTCCTGCCTCGGTCATGGTGCTTCCCAAGCACTCATCACTGGCCACCACCTCCCCCCACTGCTGCAGCATCAAGTCCCACACATCTGTGCAGTCAGGCAACGTGGGGGCACTTGAAGTGCCAAACCCTCCACAGGGCTGCTGGCAGAGCCCCATCCAAGAGAGCAAAGAAAATGTCAGGCCTTCGGGCCCTCCACCTCTGGGCAGGGAGCAGCGGCCTCACTTGGGGCCCCTCTAGCCTGGCCCCACGGCCCTATGCAGAGACCGCTCTACCCCCAAAGACCCCACAAGCCAGCCAAGCCTCCGCGGAAAAACATGACACAGTCACTTTAATGTCCTTGTTAAGGAAACCCCTGAAGACACTGGCAAGTGGGCTCAATGGGCAAGTAAATGTCCAGAAGCGGCCTGTGCAGCCCATCCCCCACTCAGCAGCGTTCACGAGCTGCAGCCAGCAGCAAGGCCGGGCGTGGGGGCGAGTCCGGGAGCAGGCCGGCCCCTCTTCTGGTGGCATCTAGTTGCTGGGTGACAGCTAGTCTTCCAGGGGGCAGCCAGGGGCTGGAGGCCCTGAGCTCTGTCCACTGTGCGTCCAGGAGCTCTAGAACTCAGTCATCTTCTTGTGGGTGTCTGCTTTCTTCTGCTCGCACTGCAGGCCTGCTTCCTGGGCCTGGAGCTGCCCCAGCTCCCGCTGGGCTCCCGCCAGCCTCGCCTGCAGCTGGGTTGCCGTCACATTGTGCCTAGAGAGGAGCCTGCCACTCAGCCTGGGCTGCTGGGCCGTGGGCATGAAGCCCCCACACTGCTGGGGCCACCGCCCATCCCCCTCCAAGCATCCAGACCCTCCTCAGACAGCTGCCAGCCTCAGATCAGAGCAAGCTCCTGCGTGGGAACTGGGGGCGGGATGCCCACAGCAGGGCCAAAGGCACTGTCACCCAAGGGTCTTCCCTCTGCCCCGAGTTTGGCCCCACACATACCGGCCGGCGTTGCGGGCAAGGGCCTTCTGGATGCCCCGGATGTCCCGCTGGGTTTGTTCGATCTGCTTCTCAGTCTGGAAGAGCTGCAGGCTCAGGGCCCGCTTGGCGCTCTTGCTGGCACGGTACATGTCCTTACTGCTTCTTCTCCCTGGGGGGGTCACCCTAGTCTCCAGGTCCCCAGAGGCCCGGCACTGCAGCTTTTCGTTCAGAAAGTCAAACACACTACGAGGGGGAGGGCGTCCACCCCCGCTCCCCTGGCATTTTGGGGGCCTCCGGGTGCCAGCCTTGCTGCCCTTGGTCCTCTTCTGCAGGATCTCTGCACACTGGTCCAGTGACTTCCCTCGAGGCAGCACCACGGCGTGGATGGGTTCCACCCGACCCTCTGCATGTCGGCCCAGACCTGGGGGCACACAGGGCTAGCACCACTGCTGCTAGACCCAAGGGGGGCTGAGGCAACCCCCTCCCCAGGGCAGCACACACTCACCCTTCCCAAACTCGTAGCCCATCTTGGCAAGCAGTCTGGAACCAATGCCCCGCGTGTGCACCTCCCAGCCAGCGAAAGCAGAGCTGCAGGTCCCCTGGCCGGCGGTACTGGACTCCACCACTGTGGGAAACAGGCCAGTGGCTGGGCACCGCTGGACATGGAGCCCTCTAGATTCCAGCCAGTGTCAGCCCAAGAGCTCAGCTCTGGCCCAGGGCTGAGATGCCTGGCACCTCAGGCTCTCCATCGATCACCCAGACTTGTCGGTGGCACGAGACTGGAGGGCCCAACTCATGGCAGAGTCGGAGTCTGCTCCAGCCCTCCCCACACCTCAGAGCCACATCCCCTCCAAGCAGGTCACATGGCAACCCCTCCCCACTTGAACCCTCCCCTGACCCACCTTCTCAGGTGGTGAGCTCCCCTGCTCCCCTGGTAGAAAGTCATTGCTGGCTTCATGGCTCAGTCCTCCCTGCCACCACCGTGAACACGGGGGTTAAGAAACTACCAAGTCACAGATGAGATTCCACAGGAATGCCTCCCCTCTACATCCTAAGTGATCCCTCGAGAGGGCCAGATACCCCAGCTATTCCTGAAACTCTCCTGCCCCTGGCTGTCCAAACTGGCTCCTCCTCTATCCACCAGACACCCCGCCCATGTGGAGGCCACGGGAAGGCATCCCCCACCGGCTCCTTCTTGCATACTGACTCAGCCCTGCCTCAGCACACTGCTTCGGCGTGTGGGGTGCGGATTTGTAACCTCCACACATGCTCCCTGAACACGAGAGCCAGGTCTCTGCATCCATGGGTCTCACGACCTGCTCCACACCCTGCACACTCACTCTCACCTCCCCCTACCTCCCCAGACACGAGTGCCCCCCCCCCCCCCC
>PITA01033351.1:0-12860 GCA_004023965.1 Spilogale gracilis | reverse complement strand
GGAGTACTATGCCTCCGTCAGAAAGGATGAATACCCAACTTTTGTAGCAACATGGACTGGACTGGAAGAGATTATGCTGAGTGAAATAAGCCAAGAAGAGAAAGTCAAGTATCGCATGGTCTCACTTACTTGCGGTGCATGAGGGGCAAACTGGAGGACAGTGGCAGAAGGAAAGCAAATGGGAACGAGGGTAATCTAGAGAGGGAAACGAAACAACAGAGATCTTGAACACAGAAACAAACTGAGGGACTTGGAGGGAGGGGGGTGGAAGGATGGGAGAGCCTGGTGGTGGGTACTGGGGACACCTAAAGCATGGAGCACTGGGTGTGGGGAATGGGGAATGAATCTTGAAACACTGGAAAAAAAAAATTTTAGAAAAAAAAAAAAAAAAAAAAAAAAAAAAAAGTTCTACCAGTAGGTGCTTTCTGTAGTGAGCAAGTGTGCTTATCATACTGTGACTGTATTTGCTTTTGATGAATGAGCAAGGTTTTTGTAAACAGGTAAAGACTTGATGGAGTGATCGGATGGGTGATGTCCTCGGGTCTTAGCATTCTCATCCTTGAGGGTTTGTGGGTATCAAGGTTGGTGGCCATCAACTATCCATTTAAGAGGACAAGGCTGACAGAAATTTTTGCAGAAACTGACAAGCTGCTTCTATATTTATATGGAAATGTAAAAGACTTAGAATAGCCCAAATAATTTTTTTAAAAAGAATAAGGGCTTTTATTCCCAATTTCAAAACTTGTTATTATACAGCTAAGACAGTGTGATACTGGTATAAGGATAGACATGAAGATCAGTAGAAAGAACTGACACTCCAGAAATAGATCTTTATGTTCAACTGACTTTCTGACAAATGTGCCAAGGCAATTAATCTAGGGTAGCTTTTCTAACAAATGGTGTGGGCACAACTGGATATCCATATGGAAAATGATGAATTTATTTATTTATTTAATTCTACCCACAAAAAGTCATTTATTTATTTATTTATTTATTTAATTTATTTATTTATTTATTTGACAGAGTGAGACACACAGCGAGAGAAGGAACACAAGTGGGGGAGTGGGAGAGGGAGAAGTAGGCCTCCTGATAAGCAGGGACCCCGATGCGGGGCTTGATTCCAGGACTCCAGGATCATGACCTGAGCCAAAGGCAGAGGCTTGATGACTGAGCCACCCACGCAGTCAGAAAATGATGAATTTAAATGTGTACCTCATACCATATATAAAAATGAACTCAGAATGATCATAGACTAAGAGCTGAAATAATAAAACTTATAGGGAGGAAATATGGGAAAATTTTCTAGACTTCAGGTTAGTCAAAGATTACTTATGTAAACAAAAGCGTAGGGCGCCTGGGTGGCTCAGTGGGTTAAAGCCTCTGCCTTGGGCTCAGGTCATGATCTCAGGGTCCTGGGATCGAGGCCCACATCGGGCTCTCTGCTCAGCAGGGAGCCTGCTTCCTCCTCTTTGTCTGCCTGCCTCTCTGCCTACTTGTGATCTCTCTGCCTGCCTCCTTGCCTACTTGTGATCTCTGTGTCAAATAAAAAAAAAATAAAATCTTTAAACAAAAGCATAATTTATAAAAGAAAAAAATGCAATTGGGCCTTATCAAAATTAAACATTTTTGTACTTCAACATACAACATGAAGGAATGGAAAGACAAATGGCAGACTAAGAAAAAATATTTGCAAAACACATAATCTGAAAAAATATCAAAAATATATATTTAATAAGATAAAAATCTCATTGAAAAAATGGTTAAAATACTTGAATAGAAATTTCACCAAAAACGACATAAAAATGGCTAATAAGTACATGGAAAGTGGTCGATATCATTAGTTATCAGAGTAATACAAATTAAAACCACAATGAGATACCATTTAATACCCACTAGAATGGTTATACTAAAAAAGATAGCAAATATTGGTGAGGATGTACAGAAATGAGAGCCCTCATACATGCTGGTAGGAATATAAAATAATACAGCCACTTTGGAAAATAATTTGGCAGGTTTTTTAAAAAAAAATATTTATTTATTTGACAGAGAAACACAGCCAGAGAGGGAACACAAGCAGGGGGAGTGAGAGAGGGAGAAGCAGGCTTCCCGCCGAGCAGGGAGTCCCATGTAGGGCTCAATCCCAGGACACTGGGATCATCACCTGAGTTGAAGGCAGAAGCCCAACAACTGAACCACCCAGGTGCAGTTTCTTAAAAATTTAAACATATACCTACAACGTGACCCAGCAATTTCACTTCTGGTATTTACTCAAGAGAAATGAAGAATTCTGTCCATGCAAAGGCTTGGACGGGTATGTTCTTAGCAGTTTCATGCATAATAACCCCAAACTGGACACACCTGAATGTCCATCAACAGGTCAATGGATAGGCATCATGCGGTAAATCCATATATTGGAATATATGGGAAAAAAGAAGTAACAAACTGATATGAGCTGTGACTTGGATAAACCTCAAAATTATTATACCAAGTGAAAAAAACCAGACACAAGAGAGCATATACTGTTTGATTCCATTTGTATGAAGTGACCAGAAAAGACAAATCTATAGAGACAGAAAGTAGATTAATGGGTGCCTGGTATTGGGAGTGGGGGTGGGGGAGGTGGTCATTAACAGTGAATATAAGGGATGTTTTTGGGGTGATAGACACATTCTATCTACTTTGTGCTTTAGCATAAGCACTTAATAACCACCATTATTGCACAATTTGGTAAATTTGCTGAAAATCATTATTCACTAAAATAGATTAACTGTATGATACACAAAATATACCTCAGTAAAGTGAGAGGAGGCAAAGTGGAGGGTGTGACGGAGAGGAGAGAGAGACACAAAGAGAGGTGAGAACAGCTGGAGCTGGGCTGTTTCGATCAGAAACCTGGCAAGTCTTTGCCTCAGTTTCCTGTTAGTGAAATTGGGAAAAATGAGTTACTAATCACAAAGCAGTGTTGGGAAGATTGGGATAATACACGGAAACATGCTTAGCAGAATTGGGCCATAGAGAGAGCTTGATAAAATATTAGCCATAATAATAATAATAGTTATTGTTGGTAGTAGTATTTAATCTACCAAGGATGCTGCTCTGATTTAGATAACTTAATTCAAATCTTGAATTAGACTGCAACTTACAAATCAGACTGCAACTTGCAAATGGCTGTGACCAGTCCTGTGGACAGGACTTTTGGGGAATCTGAGAGCCCACAGCATAGGACCTGTTAAGCACATGCAGACTGGGAGGTTGGAGCACTGGAGCCTTGCTAATGAGAGTTGTTTCTTTGTGACAGCATCATTTACATAAATGTGGAAGCAATACGTGATACTTTAACCCCAGTCCAACAACTCTTTAGGTTATACCCCACTATGTGCCTGGTCCCAGTGGGGCAGAGGACAGGTGGTTTGGAGGTGTGGAGGAGGGACACCTTGTCTATGAGGGTTACTAAAGGAAGAGATGTCTTTCTGGAGAGTCCCCCAGGCAGAATGTACAGCTTGACCAAGCGCTCAGAGGCTATATGGAATTCGATGAATTTGGTGAAGGGCTGATATGAAGAGCAGAGTGACAAGAAATAAAGCTGGGGTCCCATCAAGGTCCTTGTGAGCCATGACAAATAATGAACTTGGATTTCTCCTGAGGACAATGAGGGCCAGTGAAAAGGTCTAAGCACGTACTAGGACCGGCTTGGATGCCTTCAGTTACCTGGTCCCAATGGCCCCTCCACACTGCACCTTGAGAGATCCTGCTCTATCGATCAGAAGCAAATAAATGCCTTCCTAGATATTTGCAGGTAGCCTCCCGGAGTGCAAGAATTCCTCCAACGACCAAGACCAGTGTCTGCCTGAGAAACTGTTTCCTGGGCATATGAGGCATAATGTGGTGGCTGAGAGCCTGTCTATAAGGCTGGACCTCGGAGAAACAGGGGACTTTTAAATGCTTCATTCACTTCGCTCTGGCCGACAGCCCATTAATGAGCCCCAGCGGCTGAGGGGCAGGTATTGTGCTGGTTACTATAGCATCACCTTGGAAAGGATCACTCAATGAGAGCCACGGGCTGAGTGAGGCAGGAGGGGGAGGTGGTCAGAAGCAGCAGGAGGGGCCGGAGAGAGGCTGCAGATGCTGTTGCTGGTCTCAGGACACTTCGTGGGCTGGAGCCCACTTCAGCTTCTCCAGCTGCAGCCCCAGGGAGGGAGCCAGGCTGCGCTCAGCCTGAGAGTGGCTGCCTGAGACAGTGCCTCGGGCTGCTGCTGAGCTTGTAGCTTTCAAGGGACTGAACTCCCAGCCAGACACTTCTTGGCCTCTTTTTTGGGGGTGGGGTACTTAGGAGGGGTTTCTCATCTTAGATGATCTGGGCTGGGTTTCATCTCCTTTTTGATGGTAAGTAGTTACCTCCATGAGAACTGACTTCAGGGTACTCATCAAGGAGAGCAGAATGGTCCCCACGCTGGAAATGAGGAAGGATGACAGTTTCTGAGACTTAACTGTTAGTGCTTGGAGATCCCGCTCACCCATTCAACAAAATGCCTTTTAAAGCATTTGATACCTTCAAAGAAAAAGTTCTGAAACCTGGAAAGGAAGGAGTAAAGAACGCCGTGGGAGATTCTTTGGGGATTTTGCAAAGGTAAAGTTTGAATATGAACTTTAGGTTTATTTCTGAGTAGTTTCACATTGGCAATGTTTGGAAGACTTTGCTTCATATTTTAAAAGCCACAGTTTTAAAAACAAGTGGCCAGTTAGATTAGATGGCTTCTGGAGCCCCTTCCAGCTCCAGCACACTATGCCTGGAGGAAAAAAAAATGCATAGAAAGTATAGGATTGAATTAGGAAAATAACAAGACAGGCATTCTGCTTATACGGCAGGATTAGTACTTACTGGAGATGGTGATTTTGCATTTGTGTGTTTGGCATTGAATTAGAAAAGATACAGGGAGATAATATTTCCTGTTAATTCAATAATAATGACAAAATCAGGAACCCCGTTACATGGTTATGCTTTTAGTTGAAATGATTTTTTAGGGATTTTTTTTCACTACAAATGAAAATTAGATTATGTGTTTAGCTTGTTATATAAACTATATAGGGTAGTTGCTGATTGGTTTTGAAAGAAAAGAGTACTTATACAATAGTTTGAAGAAAGTATCTTTAAAAATAGTATTTAAGAAAAAATATTACATGGTTATAGTAAGAAAATATTATATACTGTCATTAAAGTGACTGTTTTTGAGGAAACCAAAAAATAATTTTTTAAAGTAAAATACATTATTATTATTGGAAGGAGAGTTTGCCACAAATGAATGAAGTGATGTGACATTTTAATTTGTGATTTTTTAAATAGATATAGTCTTTCTAGGCTTTATAGATGAATTTATAAGCAGTCCTTATGTACAAGATAAGATGACTTCATTAAACTCTTGGATATAAATAAATGTGAAAAATAGTCCTGATAAGATTTTTATATGTTTGAATGACTCTTTCTAATCCTGATGAGAGAAAATGCCATCTGGAATCTCCTTTTAACTTTTATATGGCATCCCTTAAATTAAAAGAACTTCATCCTGCAAAGGACTATTTCTATGCACACAGAGATTCACTCCATTCCTTGGGTTTTATAACAGAGGGGTTCCTTGTCAGTGTGAAATGTCCACTGTATCACTCTTGATGAACTTTCATAGTAAGAGAACTGGGTTCAGCCCTTCATTAATTTAAATGTTAAAAACAAAAAAGGTTTCAATGAGACCCACACTGTATTATCCCATTTAGATAAAAACCTAGCTGACAGCAGGATAAACCAGCCAACATAGGAAGTGATTATAATGACCTTTTCTTTTAAGAGTGTTTTAGCCTCATGTTGCGTACTCCCCAGGTAACATCCATCTTACTGTGGTGGTGTTCATTTAGTTAAAAATGAAAAATGAAGGCACAGTGGCTTGATTGGCATATTCAAGAATGATGACAAAGGCATCTGACAAAGCCCAGAACAAAAACCATAACTTTGGACTATCGTCAACTGTAATCGCCATTATAATCATCAAACTCTATGCCTTAGTTTATACAATATTGGACAAGGAAGCTCTTAGGAATTTTCTTTCTAACACTAAGTTGAATTGCTTTTTGAATCACTTTCTTTGGTAAGAGACTTACTGTAAGAGCTGGTTTTGCAGTGTTTGCTTAGATGATCCACTTGAAGATTCTTTTGTTTGCCAGATTGGTTTGCTTAGGAATTGAAGAAGATTCATAATTTCCACATTATACGACCTCAACCCCAAATGGAGCTATGCATTTAGGACTCTGAATGGTTTCCTTGGAAGTGAATCACAACACAATAGAAAATGGTTAACAGGGCTTGAGCTGTAGAATGCAATAAATGCATGCTAGATGTTATCACTGTTGGCTTGATAGTAGAATGACTTGGGAGAAAATAGTGCCAAATTCGAACTCTTTCTTTCCATGATCCTAGAAGGAAATTATTGGCAGAGGAAGGTTAAAAAAAAAAAAGGATTAATTGACTAGCAATCCAAGTTGACCCTAAGCTCAGACAGTCTTTGAGCAGAACTCCAGAATTAGGGCTCCTCCAGCGAGACCAACTCTTACACACACCTGGTGTTCACCTTGTCTGTAAGATATTTATATGTAAAGTGCCTCACCCAGACATTCCCTCCCCTTGCTAATTTTTCACTTAAAACCAGTTGGCAGACTCCAATGGAAAAAAAAAATCAGAAAAAAACCCCCTGTTTTCTGCTTTGTAAGGTACGAGAACATTCAGAAGTTAGGAACGTTGACCACCTAACTAAGCAAGCAGTGTAAACTTGTTATATTTGATACTGAAATCATCATCTAAATGAAATTCTTGGGGTGCTTTTTTTAAAAAAAAGACTTTATTTATTTGAGAGAGCGTGTGCATGCATCAGCGGGGAGAGGAGCAGAGTGGGAGGGAGAGGGAGAGAGAGAAAATCTCAAGTGGACTCCATGCTGACCGCAGAGCCCCACTCAAAGCTTGATCTCACCACCCTGAGATCATGACCTGAGCAGAAATCAAGAGTTGTATGCTTAAACAATTGAGCCACCCAGGCATTTCTTTTGTGGAGCTTTTTAATTACTGAGTATTCTTTTTAATTACTGGTCAGGGAAGTGGCAAGTGCATAGGGAAATATTTGAAGTCTGTAAATGGGGCTGATTACAGTCAGACATTATTAGCCTTTCTGGAGAAGAGTCATTGATAAAACACAGCTGAACAATTTCATCAGCTAAAAGTACAATGATTTTTCAGAAGGGTAGGAAGAAAGAATATGTTCACTTATAGTCTAGTACTGGAACAGATGACATAGAAGGTATTAAATTTAGAAGTTGATTTCCAGAAATAAACATGTAGATTTATTCGACTTACTTGACAGTATGGGTGTCCTCTAATTGCGTATGTATAATAAAATAATAATGGCAAACATCTGTTCCAGGCACTGTAAACACATTTAATTCTATTAAACCCTATGGGATGGGGATTATTGCAGTTACCATTTTAGAAGAGAAAGCTGAGGCACAGAGAAGTTGAGTAAGTTACCTAAGGTAACATAGCTTATAAGTGGCAGAGCTGGGTTTCAGATTAGAGGTTCTCTGCCCACCGTTCTTAGTCATTACACTATGTATCCTCTCCTACTAAGTGTCTTTGCTCTTCCCACTTATTGTGTTGAAACTTAATGACTCACTTAGGTTTAGGGAGTTACTTGGGCTGCAGTTTAGCTAGCAACTTCTGGATCTTTTGGCAAGTATGGACTTTTCTTCCAATCAGTTGTAGTATTGAAGACTTCCCAAGGGAAACTGAAGGGGTGCTTGGTCTCCTTATAAGTATTTATATCTTCCCCTTAAATAGATGGAACCAATCCTTGTGTGTTGTGTCCATCCTCAGCATTCAGTGACTGTGTATTCAACTTATGTCCCAGACATGCACTGTCCAGTCCATTGACAAATGCAAGTGTATGAGAGGTCAGGTGAGCCCAGGTTCTAACTGCCATGACATCATTACTTTCGGCCTGGACAACTTTAGGCAACTTGGCTTCCACTGGCTAGGGTAATTCTAGGGAAGCAAAATCAGGTCACATCTCTCCCCTGCTCAAAACTTCCCCACAGGGCTGCCTGGGTGGCTCAGTGGTTGAACCTCTGCCTTCGGCTCAGGTCATGATCCTGGAGACCTGGGATCAAGCCCCACATTGGGCTGCCTGCTCGGCAGGAAGCCTGCTTCTCCCTCTCTCACTCCCGCTGCTTGTGTTCCCTCTCTGGCTGTGTTTCTCTCTGTCAAATAAATAAAATCTTAAAAACAACAACAACAACAACAACAACAAACAAAACTTCCCACAGTTTCCCACCTCTCTCAGAATTAAAGTGTTTCAATGGACTTAAAGGGCCTACCTGATCCGTGGGAACTTGAGAGCTCTGATGTCATTTCTGGCCCTCTTTTCCTGCCTCGCCCCACTCCAGCCACGCTCTGCACTCTTATGGGAACTCCATAGACCCCTCCCGTGCCAGCTTCTGCATCCTGTTTTTTACTCTGAAAGTTTTTTTTTCTCTACTTGCCTGATGGCTTATTCTCCCATCTTCAAGTCTCAAAGGTTTCCTTCCCAGGGAAGACTTTCCCGACCACCCTATATAAAGAGGAAGCTCTCTTTCCCTCTGCCTCCCACCTACTTCCTATCTTTCTTCCCTACTTTGTTTTACTCCATTTCTATCTTAGCTAGTATTCCCTAAAGGTAGACCCTGTGACAGGAATTTGGAGAGCCTAGGATGTGATTTACAGAGGTGGAAATTGGGAGGCAGGGAGTAAAGCAGGATAGGAAAGGGGAAAATCAGGCAAGGATGTGATCTCAGGTAATCCACAGGGGCCAGATCACCATGGGAGGATCTGGGCCATCACGGGCACTGAGCTGTTCATTGAAGCAAAGGGGCTAGTTTTTGTGTCTCGGCCTGTGTCATTCATTGACTATGGTGGCCCTGCTGAGGATCAGGACCAACTCAGGACCAATCAGCCTGACCCCGGTCTTGGCATGAGGTCTTTTGGTCTTGGCATGAGGACCACAACATGACTGGGCAATAGTGATAGCTATGTTTAATGAGATTTTCATTGTATTCCCAAGTGGAAGAATTCTTCCTTGGGCATCAGGACCCCTAGACCCACAGAGTCTAAAGTTAAAGAGATGAGATATTCCATAAGTGAGTTACTCGGCATAATGGTAAGTGGGCTACTCCCACTTTCACCCTGTGTTTCTCAGACCAAGGTATTCTGCCCAGCACCCATTATAATAACTGTTGGTTTATGGAACATACCGCATCGTAAAGGATAGCACCCTATCTTCACAGGGATTCTTCCCTAAGCTGATGCCTCAGCTGCATCTTCAAGAGGTTTCCTTTGCTCTGTCAGCCTACCAGCTCCTGCACAGTTTGGCTTGTGGTAGGACCAGTGGATCCCATTGTCCTGGGCCCCCTACCATGCCCGCTGTGCCATAATTGGGCGTCTTGGTCTTAGGTGATGTTATGTGGGATCCCATGTTGGCTAATCAAGATTCTTTGAATCCTCAGGTAGTGATGATGACCAAGACTTGCAGACTCATGTGTGGAATATATGTCAGCCCCAGTCAGGATGAATTGCTACCTTTTCCAAAATGGAAGGAGTCTGATATAAATGATTTGCCACCAAGAAGCTGATTTGTCTCCTTGGGGATTGTGCAGTTGCAGTATCAGGGGCACAGAATTCGTTTTGTTGCTGATAGCAGTGGTTACCCCACATGCCACTGCTCCAGGACTGGGTGGCTGAGACAGAAGCTGGCTAACATCCACCAGCCACGCCAACCATCCATTTAGTTTAGTGCCTCTTTCCAAGTGGAAACCCAAAGATCTCACACTCTGTACCCACTCTGCCTTCGTCCTCATGTCTGTTGGTTTCTGTGACTCAGATCCTTCAAATGCCATTCTGACCTTGCTTGCCCTTCTGATCTTGAAGTGCAGCCACTGATCTCTGCTACTTCAAAGTTCTAGCATTCCAATGGCCACTAGGAGCCCAGCTCTGGAAGAGCACCTCCTGCTGTCGGATGGGCTCTGCTTGGGACAGCCACTGCTGAGGGGCTCAGTGGTGCTGGTGGCCCCATTCCTCATTGCTATGGTAAAAGAGTGTGATTCCCAGGCTTCCCAGGGACTATATTTAGCTCGTGGACTCTCTGCCTTATCTATTAAATCGATAAAATACATATAATTTTCCTATAATCTGCCATAATAGTTCTGGCATCTCTCTTAAAACACAAACAAAAATAGTTAAAGGGAGATCTATTTATTGAAGAGTAATATTAACATTGAAAATATGTCATGGATTTTTATATTGTAAATAGCAGACATCAGAATTTTAGCTAAAGGAATAGAAGATAGCCAATTTAATCATCACTATTCATCTGTGTGGTCCAATCAACGTCAGTAGTCATTATAACAGGCATTAAAACACGAAGTAGGCCTATAATTTAGGTTTATTGGACAATGAAAGGAGGGAGAGAAAGTGAGCCCCTGAACCCAAAGAGGAATATTCTTGCAGCCTTGGTTATTCTGTCTTTGAAATGAATATGAATGGCAAGAGGAATGGTGTTGGACACGCTTATTAAGCCATGTGACCTGACTTCTCCAGGCCCCCATCTTTAGGTTTTTATTCAAAGGGGGAAGTCACTCATGGTCACATTGAAAGGCAGAAGTCATGGGATGTCAAATCCACTAAGATGGTCTCTGCTCAATTTCTGACCCACAAGAAACTCTTTGAAGTTATTTTTTAAAAACCATCATAGTGGCTAATCTCTGCCACAATGCAATAATGACTAGAAATCAGTACACAATTATTTTTTTTTAAAGAGAAATTTTCAGTCTCCTCTTAACATCTCTACTTTGTCTAAACTTCTGAGAGCCAAGGTAGCTTTTTGGAACTATTTCTTTTGGCCGTTGCCAGGATGTTAAATCCTATATCATGGGCCCCTTGCATTCATTTTTCCTAAGGCTGTGTAACAAATAAAACCCGAATGGCTTAAATTTATTTATTCTTTCACTGTGCTGGAGGCCAGAAGTCCAAAATCAAGGTGTTGGCAGGACAGTGCTCTCTGTGAAGCCTCTGAAGGAGGGTTTATCTTTGCCTCTTCCTCGCTTCTCCTGGCTACAGGTAACACTGGGCATTCCTTGGGTTGTAGACAGGCACATCACTCCATTCTCTTCCTCCGCTGTCACCTGGCCTTCTTCCCTGAGCTTCTAAGTCTATATTCAGATTCCCCTTTATAGGGACACCAGTCATCGGATAAGGACCCTCCCTAGTGCAATATGACCTCATCTTCACTTGATTGTATCTTTCAAAAACCCTATTTCTAAATAAAGTCATATATACAGATATCAGAGGTTAAGACTTGAAAATATTTTTTTGTTTTTATTTGGGGGAACTCTCCTGATTTTTAAACTCTAGAATTAATCCAAATTCTGAAAAACTATGCACACATACATACACCCCTCTGCACCCCACCCCCCTTTGCCAAAACTATACAAACAAAACCAGCCCACGGGCTAGACTGGCCTTTGAGTAGTCTGTCCCCTGTAAGCCTAGGCTTCTGGAAAAAAAAGCCATTAAGACCAGATCTTTTTATTTATTTATTTTTCTTATTGTCCATCTTATCATTCCCTGTTGACTCTCTGCTCCAATGAGGGGACAGGAAAGGATGAAATTACCTAGAGGAAAATAAAAACAGATTAACACTTCAAAATCAGGTGTGACTGGGCCAGGTGCTAGGAATACTTGGTTTCTGACTTTGAACTTCTTATGGTCTACTGGAAGAGGGAAATATTAATTTTAAAAATTACAAAAATACAGGTAGTATGACCGTATTGACTGGGTAGGAGTTGGATTTTATTGAAATCTTTTAGAATTTGATATCCTGAGAGCCACACTGATGAGATCCTATAGCAAATCCCAAACTAGCTCCGGGAGTCAGATTTTAAGTACCCCCTCCCTTCTTTAAAAGTTACAAATTATTGATTATTTATTGAGTGTTAGGAATGCTACTAAGTGCTTTATAAACTTTATGTCATCTAGTGCTCGCATTAGTCCTTTCCCCTTTCAGGGAACCAAGGTTCAGAGAGGTTAAGTCTCTGCCTCAAGGTCACACAGCTAATTAATACCAGACTGAGCACTTGTCACAGGATTGTCTGACTCTAGGGCATGTTCCCTCAATCCTTCAATATTCTTTCTCCAAAATCTTTAAAAATGTCTACTTAGGAGAAGCACTTGATATGCATAAGGTGCTTTCTGCTTTGGTCTTGTAGTATACTGGCAGAAGTGGGCTCGATACAAAATCTGGGTTGTGTTTTCACTTCACCCATTGCAGCTAGATGCCTCTGGGCAAGTTTTTGAATGTTCTGAGTCTCCCAAGCTGTAAGAGAGTGATAAATTCTACTTCTCAAGATTGTTCTGAGGATTTAAGGGAGATTATACATATAGATGTATATATAAATATGTACCTCACAGAGTACAGCTGTAGGAAGTAGTCAGTACCCTTCAATCCCCTAATACTGTATTAGTCTGCTTGAGCTGCCATCACAAATTTAGAAGAAATTTATTTTCTCACAGTTCTGGAAACATGAAGTCCAATACCAACTTTGGTTTGTCCTCAAGTCTACTTACTCACTGTGTCTTCACATGGTCTTTGCTCTGTGGATATGCAGTCCTGATGTCTGTGTGTCCAAATTTCTTCTTATAAGGAT
This sequence comes from Spilogale gracilis, assembly GCA_004023965.1. Classification (NCBI taxonomy): domain Eukaryota; kingdom Metazoa; phylum Chordata; class Mammalia; order Carnivora; family Mephitidae; genus Spilogale; species Spilogale gracilis. The sequence goes on along the minus strand of PITA01033351.1, from coordinate 95 downwards.
GCGGGTCTTACTGCATTAGGGCCCGCCCATATAATCTCATTTAATCCCTCTTTGAGGCCTTTCATCCCAATACATTCTGAGGTTCTGAGGGGTAA
>PITA01033350.1:0-12862 GCA_004023965.1 Spilogale gracilis | reverse complement strand
TTTGGAAAGGGTTAATTGTCCTACATCAAACTTGTATTAAATAATTCCATCCATTTAAGGAAGCGGAGGATAGAGAAGCTGGGCACTAGTTCACATTGCCTATGAGTCAGTGAAGACTCAAGTAATGTCCCACGTTGAGTTGGTTATTTTGGAGCATAAAAATTGTTGAGGTAAAAAATTCTATTAACTGGAAGATCAGAGCATATATCCATCATATTTTTAGGACAGATAGTTTTTACTATGGGGCAAATTGGTAAAGATTATCCTTATGGTAATTGCATTTAGGTTCTAAAGAAAAGAATCTGCAGAGAAATCTATGCAATATATAATTTGTCCAGACTTGTTTTCATTTGGGGAAAGTTGTTCTAATATCCCCAAAGCAGTTTACTCATCAATTGAAAGTCCTCCAAAAACAGAACTATTGGGAAACCGTGGTTTGTGGGGTGGAAAAGAAAAGCTCCCTCAGTTTTTTGGAGGGAATAACTTTAAAAATACTTAAATGGCAAAGTTTACTTGGTGCAGTTAAAAATTAAACTTGTTGATTTTAACATTGCTGTTACATCTGAAATAAACTTATGTGATGTTCTGGTAAAAAAAAAAAAAAAAAAAAAAAAGGCCAACTAATAAATAAGGACTACTTCTAATTAAATGTAGAGTTTACCTTTGGTATGCATCTGTGGCTTCCTTTTTCAGTTGTAGATGTTCATTTAAGTAACCCAACATTGTGAAGGCTGGAGCATAATTTTGAATTCTTTCTGAAAATCCAAAAATATCTTTTCTTTACATGTGCATGGTGGTTGTTTGTAAAATGTCAGTTTTATTTTCAATATCTTAAGCACCAGATTACCTCCTAAGATCACTAGCATTAAGAACAGTCTCATATTTATCTTGACTATAAAATACTACTAATCATTTTATAACTTCTAAATTATTGAGTATTTTATACTTATTTACAGTTTCTAGTTGTACCTTAAAGATGTAATAATTTGAAACTATAGCTCATGTTAACACTAGTCATAAGACTTATAAGGAAATGCAATTCTTTAACTAATCAAACTTTCCAGCAATTTTCTTGGTTGTTTTGTTCCAAAATAAACTCAGTATTGTACACTAGAAACCCAGGATGACTTGGACACTTTCACTGTAGTGTTTTGAAATTTTAAAGTCAAAAAACATCATGTATATACTAACATACAGAGAAATACATCTGATTTACTTAAAAGTAGTATTGGGAAATAAGCCTTCAAAACCCTTAAATTGTTTACCAAAGTACAGCGCAATCACAATTTATGTGACGGGTAGACTCTAAAGTTAAAGCACAACGTGAAAATCACATAGTCAAAGTTATTCCTGAAAACTCCTGAAGTCACAGAAGAGAGGAAAACCAAACCTGAGTCAAACTAAGAAGAGATCCATGCCTTCCAAACACCCTCACTCTGAGGCCAACTGTCAGCAAGACAAAGAGACTGCCTGAATTCTCTCTTATCCCCCTCTCTCTTTTCTCCACCTTCCTTCCTTCTTCTTTCTTACTTATTCATTTGTTCATTCATTCATTTACGGCAAAGCCACATACAGCTGAATTTAAATGAGTATATGATATGTTATCCATTCTTATGGAAACTTGACAGTAAAATTTCTGATCTATACACTCTCAAACAGGCTCTAGATATTCTTTGGAGTTATTTTGGCATTCTGCATAACATGTAGTGCTCTGATGTGCTGAGGTTTATCAACTAACTGTCTTCTGCTTACGTACCCCAGGCTCAATGCAGGAAAAATATTACAATCGTCACCATACCTAGGATGAGAAATTTTCTCTTCTGCTTTTTAGTTTATCTGATTCTTCATAATATTTAATTATCCCTGTGTCTGCTTAAACTTCTTGCTTCTTTATTTGTCAAGGGATAAATAAAAGACTAGTGAAACTAACATTTCTTGAGCATCTAGGGTATGCCAGGTACTCTGCAAAACATTTTGTATAAATCACCCCACTTAAACTCTAAGCAAAACATACTTTCATACTTGTATTACGGATAAGAAAACTAAAATTCAATTTGTTAATATGCCCAAGGTTTCATCACAGCTACCAAGAGGCGGAGTAGAGATTAAAAACCCACTGGTAGTTTTCCAATCCCACTCCCTATCACAAGTGCACTCCTTAATCCTCATCACCTATCTCACCCATCCCCTCACCCACCTCCTCTCTGGTAACCATCAGTTTGTTCTCTATAGTTCTTGGTTTGTCAGCTCTCTTGCTTTTTAACTTTGTTCATTTGTTCTGTTTCTTAAATTCCACATTTGAGTGCAATCACATGGTATTTTAGTCTTTCTCTTTTGACTTATTTGACTCTTTTTGTCTCTATTTGACTTACTTCATTTAGCATTATACTCTGAGGCTCAATTTATATTGTTGCAAATGGCAAGATTAAACTGGTAATAAAAGTAAGAGTTTTATTAAGGAAGAAAGGATATTATTACAAAAGAAGGTTAATGGAACATCACCATTCTCTCCTTTTCCTAAACTTAAATGTGTTTTTCTGTATCTTGAAGAAAAATCAGGTGTTAAAGTAGGAGGTTAAACACACTAGTTTTAGAATTTAAAGCAAATTATCACATTTAATTTTCACATGTCTACCACCTAGCAATCATCATCTCTACAAGGCTAATAGAAATTAAGGGAAATAATAAAATACTTGGCCTAAGACTGCAGAGAAATAAATGGCAGAGAGAACAGCAGCAACTCAGGCTCATTATGTTCCAAAATGCTTTCTACTACAACATGGAAATCAGTTTTATTATAAGCATTAGGTAACAGCAATTTTCATCACTCTTCAGAAGTCATTACTATGATAGGACATTGGCCACTGGGAGAAAAAAAAAGGCAAGTTCATGTTTTAAGGAACATTAATATTTAATTTCAAATTAACTAATTTCAAAAACTAAATTGCTTCAATGGTTATTCCTTACCTATGTATTTACTCAAAACAACTTGTGCTGCTGGAATAGCATTCATCTGAACAATGTTGTACCGGTACAGCTCTGTTTCTCTGTTGCTTTTATCTTGCAGTGTTGTACAGACCCAGTACGCATAACCTATTGCTCCCTCAGTCTATAAAATAGACAAAGTTAATAAGTAAACACAGTATAATAAATATACCAATAAAAATTATAAAACGGTAAACTTCAAAACAGTAAATATCACAACTTAGTCTTCTGCTAAGTACCTCTAAATGAAGAGTCACTGATTCAATACAGCTAAGAGCATATTTAAATTACTTGCTCCAACCCTAAGTAGAAAAATCAAATGGGATTTAAATAAAGTGCAGAAAACAGAGCGTCACCCAATGGGTTGATTTCCTTCTCAGCACCACTCTTACGAATAAAACTGATCATTACCAATCAAAAAGGGTTCTAAAACACCTTCATAAATAATCAAGAAATGTCAATCAAGTCTAGTCCTTATATCACGTTGATTTTTTCCTCGAGTCTCAGTTTCAATTCTCATGACTACTCAATCTATTAAATTCCATGTCATTTCTTCATTAGCTTTTGAAAGATAGCAGAAGACACAAATGAGAAGTTCTTCAAAGACAGCTTATCTTTGACTTGATTCATTAATGGTCAAATCTTACATGCATATTGAGTTCTGTAGTGTGCCTGAAAAGATCCATAGTGTCATAACTTCCAACTGCCTCAGCAATAAGAGCCTATAAAAGGAAAAAAAGAGGTTCTTAATGTGTTTAAAAGGAATAATAACATAATAAGTGAAACTACTTGGAAGAATCAAAGGTATACTAGCTATGCTTAAAAGCAGAGCTAATTTTGTTTTTAATCTTAGCTACTTTGTTCCTATGGCTCAGAAGACCAGATGACTTGGGTTTTTTGTTTTTGTTTTTAGATTTTACTTATTTATTTGATGAGAAAGGGGGGGGAGAGAAAGACAGCAACAGAGGGAATACAAACAAACAAACAAACAAATAAATAAATAAAATAAAAGGAGGCCCTTACCCCTAGATTTCTAGTTTCCACAGACTTGGGGTAGAGTCTCAACATTTTTTTTTAAGTGCCTCAAAAATTTAAATAACATAATTATATCTTTAACTTTACAGACTATGAGATAACTTAAAATTACTTTCAAACTCAACTACCTTTAAAAAAATCATGTTTTTTAAGTTTTCATATGTTACTAATACTATTTAAGAAATAATATTAGGTTTCACTTTTACTGTTACAATTTTAATTAAATCTATCAGTTAAAGTCTGAAATAAATTATTTTAGGTATAAAAATAATTGAAAAATAAAAAAAATACTTAGGTGGCTCTCATTAGCATCCAAAATCTCCTGACCTACAGCAGTACTACTCAAAGTCAAGTCCCTGGACCAGGACCAGCACCAGCACCTAGGAACAGTTAGAAATGCAAACTCTTGGGCCCCTTGAGTCCAATAATTTACAGAGATTAGTGGTAATGCCATTGTTCCCAGATGCTACCACAGGTCATAGAACCACAGCTCATAGAGTTACCTTTCTAACTCTTCTTGCTTCACCAGTTAACTAAATTTGACCCAAAAGTCAGAAGTAGAATAAAACAAATCTAAATTCTGATTATTAATTTCCTGAAATGGTGATACTCCTGCTATTCTCTGAACCAAAACAATCAACTACTAATTCATTACAACTTCTCAACTAGTAAGACCCTGGAGTCCATCAGCCAAACCCCTTCTTTTTCAAGTTAGAAAAATGAAATCTAGCAGTGTTAAGATAAAACAATCTGTCAGCGACAGACTCACATTCGTAACCAAGTATCCTGATTCTTATTTGGCAATACACAAATCTAAACTTTAGGGGAGCAGAGGAACAATATTCATAAATAAGTATCAAATCAAATATAAAGTTTTACAGAAAATAGGAAAACATAATCAAAATGATCACTGTCAATGCTAATATTTTTTTGGTAAATGTGCATCTGAATAACAATAATATTTAATATAATATAATAAATATAATAATATTTGAATAACAATCTGGGTTTTGTTTTTTGGTTTTGGGTTTTTTTTTTTTTTTAGCATAATGTCATACTAAAGGGGCTCAAAGCTCCCCCAGATCAAAGCTTAATCATTACAAGTTGTATGACCTCAGGCACAATACTTAGGATCTTTAAACTTTAATTTCCCCATCCATGAAAAATTTAATAACAACCACCATCTCAAAGGATTGATGAAAGATTAACTGAAATAATACATACAAAGAGACTAGCACAGTGGCTGGCACAAAGGAAGTCCTCCAATGTTACCTGTTATCATTATTATTATTTGTATTAATAGGTTACTTCTACCACTTTATATTAATAGGTTGTTTATATCCTAGGATTACTAATAAACATATATATCTTACTTGTCCAATCCAGCACATTAAATAAGACGGATCAAGAGACTGAGCCATTTTGAAAGCTTCATGAGCTTGCTAGGAAAAAAAGTAAAAAAAATAACATATTGCATTTTATTAGCGTAGTGTTAAACTGCTTGTGTTTAAAAAGCATAAGAGAATAAGATAAGTCACACTTGTCAACATAAATACTTACACATCTAAGACTTCATTGTTTAAACACAACGAGCGGTGTTTAAAACCACGTTTTAACTACATTGTTTTAAAAATTTCTGAGAACAACTGATCTCTCCACAGCTTAGGAGTTCTGGTCCCCACTGAAAGGGCAATAGAGGGATGCACCTCATAGTCTGTGGAACTTCTAACCAATCACCCATCCATTTGCTAGCCACAGGTTTGACAGAAGTACCTACTTTCCCCTCCTGAAGCTTAACTGGTAGGATAAAAACTAACAAACAATGACATGTGTCTGCTACTGGGCAAAAAAGAATGACCAACATAAATCTGTGCTAAGCAGTCAGAAAACTTCAGATACCTTACTTGGACTCACTAAGTTACGTGCTTATTTTTTCTGCTACCAACACTTATTGTTATACACTGCCTTACATTGTTTACTCAGTAATCTATATGTGAGAGCAGTCCTACTTTTCTTATGAAAAAGGTAGCTCACGGACGGCAACTGAGTTGTGCCATCTTAAAACTACATTTAGCTTACTAAGATCTACTTTTGTTTAAATTTTTAAAAAATATTTTCACATTTTAAGATCCAAATTAATATTCTCCTTCATTCTATTTAGTCTTCTGAAGCAATCTTTGCAGTGACTTAATTTATCCCTGAAAATATTATGAAACTATTTTTTTAAAATTATATTCAATATAATAGCTGAAAGACAAAATTGTACAGATGTGCTATTATCTACAGATTTATGGAAACTTCTAAACATGACCTACAAACATGTCTCCAATCATTTATTTCCAATTCTCTGATATATAACTTTTTGGGTATGACAAATTACATTGTGGTATTTAAATAATATCCACTAAAGGCCCCATCGAAATCACCCAAGCACAGGTTAAACCTCAGCTGCAAGATAGTACTAATCATCCCCGTGACTTCCTCTCCCCACCCCTAACAAAGTCTAAACCCAGCTCGTCTTACTGTGTACAGATAAAAAGAAAAGCACCCAAATAATTCATAACAGAACCGTTTTAATCTTTAAATGAAAACCAAACATAATCAGCGCGCCTGGGTGGCTCAGTTGATTAAGCGACTGCCTTCGGCTCAGGTCATGATCCGGGAGACCCAGGATCAGCCCCACATCAGGCTGCCCACTCGGCGGGAAACCTGCTTCTCCCTCTCTCACTCCCCCTGCTTGTGTTCCCTTTCTGGCTGAGTTTCTCTCTGTCAAATAAATAAAATCTTCAAAAAAAAGAAAGAAAACCCAACATAATCATAAAACCAAAATTTCTTCAGTTGTGTGGAAAAGAAAATAAATTTACACGTTCACTATTCATATATATAATAAAGTAAATGTCATCAATTATCTAGCATACAGGAGAGCATACTGAATAGACAATATACCAAGGTAATTCTTCACAAGAAGATGAGCGATTATAAAGAGGTCATATATAAAGAATGTTTTTACTTTTAATGTGACAAAACAGATAACATATTTACCTCAATGTTTTCATTTGCAAGATATAACACTCCCAAGTTGGTCCATGCAACAGCATTCTAAAAAGAAAAAAATAATAATATATACACACACACACACACACACACACACAATTAGGTTTCTGCCTACATGGCAGTCTCAGAAAATTATGAACACTAAATTTTGAAGTTCTTTATAGACAGACTCAAAAAACACTCACAATTTGTTCTGACTGGATAGACTTAATGAAACAGTGTTGAGCAAGGGCGTAATTTCCAATACCTGAAAAATACAGAATTTAATGAAACTGAACTGTATCATCTAAAACCATCTTCTAAAAATAATCAAGTGTTACTCAGTTCTTACCATTGTGACATGAAACCACACCAAGGGCATTCCAGTATAAGTGATTTTTACTGTCAAGTCTCACTGCCTTTTTCAGACACTGTAAAGTAAAATTGGATTAATTTTTATATCTTGAAACATCAGCATTTGTATCAACATAAATGTAGTTTTATGTTAAAAAACAATAGTATCTACTTTATCAAAAACATCTATCAGACAAGCACTTCATTTTTTAAAAAGTTTATAAAAAATTTCTCAAAACCATACATGTAAAGATTTCTCCAACAACTCTTTAAGATCATTTGTATTGTTGCCTGTTTCTGCTAGATGTTGTGCTTGGCGATAATAATTAATTCCAAGGTCACACCACGTATTAGATGTAGACATCAGTTTTAACGCACGACCATAACACCTATGGAAATACAAAAATAAATGTTTTGTGAAAATGTCCTAATTCAAAGTGAATGTCATTAACTAGCAATCTTTGTAAATTACCTTCCTCCCAGATGGAGGAGCTCATCCTTTTTTAATACTTGTTTTCCTTCTTTCTGACCTAGAAGGACTCCTAAAACACTGACATTCACTTTAGATGGTGAGACAGCACACAGACTGGTACAAGCATCTCCAACTAGCTTCCAAAGGCAAGAGACATCAGCTTGATGCTGCAGAGCCCTAAAAAAATAAACAGTGTGGTTCTTATAAATTTTTTTCCAAACAATAGGAAATTTATCTCTCATTATAATCTTAATTACGAATTACTTGCTTGGTTAAGTGCAGTGAATGCTTTACTAAACTCTTTCTAAATGGATTACATCTTATCATCTCCCTATTAGGAAGAAGAAAGAAAGGGAGGGAAGGGGAAGAATTGATTACTTTAAATGCCAGAAATTCTGCAAACACCTCTTTGGTATTCTTCATTTTTTTTTTTGGTAATATTTTATTTATTTATTTGACAGAGAGAAACACAGCTAGAGAGGGAACACAAGCAGGGGGAGTGAGAGAGGGGAGGAGCAGGCTTCCCGCCAAGCAGGGAGCCTGATGTGGGGCTCGATCCTGGGTCTCCAGGATCATGACCTGAGCTGAAGGCAGTCGCTTAACCAACTGAGCCACCGAAGCACCCCACATCATTTTTGTTAGAAGCAGCAGAAATCACATAAGCAAACCAATAAATTTTCCAGGACCAATTCACCATTAATACTGAATTTTTTTAAACTATGTTTTCTGTGTTTGTCTTTTTAAATAATAACCAAAGCAGTAAAGTTGGTTAACTCTGTCACAGTTAATTATTCTGAACTCCTGTTTTGCCTTGTTGATTTTCAAATAAAAAAGGCTGGTAAATGTATATCAAATATACTTGGTGGTCCAAAGGATTTTTACTCTCTGAGACCAAAATTACGAAAAACCTAAATATGAAAATGTGAAAATCCATATTTATTGAAGCAAATAAGACTGAATGCACAAACTTAAAAGAATAAATAAAAATATTAATTATGGTGATAAAGGTCACTTTTTAGAATGAGAAAAATCTCAGCTATCCATTTCTCTTGTTTTCTCTTAAGAGTTTATAAATAAAACACGACAATTTCACTTAAACCACATCTCAATAATCAGCTATCAAACAGCTATGTTACTGGCAGATGGACAAGCAGATGGACTATTTCTCATAGCCTCTTCTACTAAAAAAGTCCAGCCAAAAATCATTTTCCAATGTCTTCCTGAGAAATAAGATTAATTATGGCAGTCATCACTGAAAGCCCGCTGTGAGGATCAGGAGCAAGAACAACACTATTTGTAGTTCCTCTGCCCAAGTATCTTAGCACAATTTCTAAAACTGACAGCATGATAAAGAGTATAATGCTAAGCAAAATAAGTCTGTCAGAGAAAGGCAAATACCATATGATCCTACTCATATGTGAAATATAAGAAACAAAACAAATGAGCAAAGGGAAAAAAAAAGAGGGATGAATCAAGAAACAGACTCTTAGCTATAGAGAACAAACTGATGGTTACAAGAGGGGTGGTAGGTAGGGTAAAGGGGAAACAGGAGAGGGAAATTAAAGAGTACTTCTTGTTGCAGTGAAAAAAGGTAAAATAAAATAAAAGGAGAAATACCTAAAAATAAAAAATAAAATTGACAGCATGAAAGAAGAAAATAGAGGGGAAAGAGAAACAGAGGTAATTTCAACAGCCTAAATTCTTTTCTTTAACGCTCAAGAAAAAATAAAATACCTGTAAAGCAAAATAACTTTTATCACCCTTACATAAGAATCATGGTAATATGAAATTTTAAGTCCAGAAGTAAACATAAATTTCGGGATTATCACTTAAAAAGTTTTACAGACCTCCGTTTAATTGGCTGTGAATGCTAGAGAACAAAATTTCCCATTGTCAGAAATGCAGTATTTGTATTTCAAGTATCATCCCTGAAAGGTTCACATTTACTCTTAAATATTAGTTCAAATGAAGCATGCCCTCTTCACAATACCCTGTACTCTTTCAAAAGATCTCTACTATGTGAGACTTGAAAGGCAGCAATAAAAATCTGTGGGAGAGAAAAAGCTAAGGTTTTCTTTTCATATTTGGTTCATACTCAAAAGTTGGAGCAACCAAATCAACAGGAACCACAGGAGAAGGCAAGTAGGTAAAGAAAGGAAGGGGAGCACAAGAAAGATGTCTAAGAAAAAAATAATTCAAATGTATGTGTAACGGACTTTTAAACATCATCTAACACAACACTTCCATTTAGCTGGTGAATTTACAGTTCTCTAACACACCAGACTTACTCAAATTTTTCTTACTCCCTTAATATTTAGACATCACATTTTTCCTACACAGATTCTCTCCAGGAAGAATGAGACTGCTCATTTCCCCTCACCTTCAGCCCTACCAACATACCTAAAACAGGTCCTTACTATGAAATGCAACGCTGTTACATAATATCCAAGCTCCCACTCCCTTGGCAGATTGCTTCTCATCCTTCCCTGTGCATCTAGCATGTCAGCTACTACTAAGAGCAAGAAATTCTATCTGTTCCTCAATGCAAAATTAATACAATATGTATGGTACAGAATTCATTGGCTGGTCCCTTATTCTTTATGTTTGATATTCTGAATAATGATTGTTTTATCTAACAGAATAAACACAGAAAGATTTTCTAATTTTGGCTTTATTATAATTCTAAGAAAATAAACACAATGAATAATAAGAATAATACTAACCAAGTAAAATATTCCAGTGCTTTTTCTATGTAGTCTACAGCTTTCCCATCAAGATAATCGACGAGAGCCGCTTTTGCCATCATGAGATGGCATTCGCCCAAACCTAAAATCAGGTTACATTTTTAGTTACTAAAACACATACAAGAAACACTTAGAATAAAGTTGAAAAAAAAAAACATAGTGGTGTGATATTAAAACCACTTTCCAGAAAACAAAACTCAGTAGTATTGTATAAAAATTATCTTCAAGTCCGGTCTTGCACACGTTTAGTACGGAATTCAAATGGCCGGGCTCTTCTGGAATAAACAGGTACTAAAAGTGATAAAAATCTATGGAAAGGAATTTCCTTGACTTTGGACAAGTTACTTAACTCAAAACCTCAGCTTTGAAAATGCCACTAAGTGCTTCTCTCCATCATATTACTATTTATTAACTACTGTGAAACAAGATTTGATCTTTTTATGTTCAAAACTGGATAGCAAATTACACTGTAAAAATTCAATGAAATAGCAATCTCCTAAAGTGCCCAGTAAAGTTTAATAAATATGGTTTTTTCTTTGGAGGAAACTTTTACAAAATTTAAAAAGAAGTTTTTAAGACCTAAGTGATGTAGCACTTAAAACACACACTATTTCTGACTTAAACCCCAACTGTTTCTTTAAAAAGGAAAAAGAAATGGAGTAAAGGATACATAATGGGCTCTAGATCTTTTAAAATGGTTAGATATAATCATATACAATTTAGACTATATATGGTGGTATTTTACTTTATATTACCAACAATCATTTGTTAGGAAGGAGTAGGTATGCACAGAGAAACTTTAATTTAGGTAATTACAAAACAATGAAAGTTGTCCCTAAATTTCAAAAAAATGAAAAAAGTCTCCTATAAGTTAAAAAGTAATTAAAAGGTATTGAGATATTCTGAAGATACAGTGAACTAATTATTAAAATATAAGAGCAGGGAAACTCTTGTTTTAGAGATCCATCAAATAGTTATCAGCCTATTGATCTAAAAGTTTAAATGTTTATCATATTACTGCTTATTTACTATTATAAAACAAGATTTGAACAACTGAAAGATGGCGGAAGGCCAGGTGACCGCATTTCAGGGAGTTCCCTGAAGAGAGCTGAATTCCAGCAAAAAAACCACTACAAGACCACCGTGAACACCCATGAAACCAGCCTGAAATGTGATATTTCTCTCTTCTGGACCGCCACGAGAGACAAAGAACACCGGCAAAAAGGTAGAAACAAATAAGAGGGTCTGGAGGCTTGCCCCCAGAGACAGGGGAGTGGGGGAGGAAGCCCACAGAGCTGAACCATTGAAAACAAATACCCCAAAACGAAAGTGCTCTGTGAGTGAGGAATAACAGCAGATTATGGCCTGAATCGGGGCTAGAAAGAAGCTAAACACAGTGGAGCCTGGGGCAAGGCAAGGAAACTTTTTAAAATCTTTTATTTTCTTTCTTTTCCCGCTGCCCGGCCTCCCTCCGCCCCAGCGGGCCCCGGCCCCTGCGCGCAGCCACCTGCCTCCGAGCCGCCACAGCTGCCGGGAAAGCAGCTGGAGTGGATTCTATTTCTACGCCGCTGCCCTACTCTCCCATTTCTCTCCACACCGTGGGACACATGTAGACCCCCCCAGGGAAGACGTTTTTTACAGACTTTCGTGGGACTGGAGAGGTCCCAGGTCCCAGGGCACAGACAAAGTCGCGCGATCCAAAAGGAGTTGTGGCTTTGAGGTGCGGGAGAGAAACAACAAGCGGGGACGGGGGCAGAAATCAATACAACGTCTGCACCAGCCCTGCTGTGACAGACTGACAACTGGGAGGCTGGAAAGAGCCCCTCCCTATGTAGAGGCTCCCTCTGGGAGGGAGGTCTGGGCACAGACATCCTGCTCCGACTTGACTTCCTTAACTGCTGAAAAAAGACGCAAAAGAACAATGCTCCCCTACCAGAGATTTGTAATCTGATAATCTGGTTACCATTGAGACAGGCCTCTAGCAGGGGGGCCGAGAGACTCAGCCTAGGTAGAAGGACTGAAAGGGAATGACATGCCCCACCCCCAGAAAGCACGCCAGAAGCTCAGGAGGACAACATTCCAATGCAAAACCCCAAATCGGGGGAAAGGCAATTTATTAAACTCCTGGCACTGACTACAAGTACCAAAAACTCTACAACTCATTGATAAAGTTTTCCACCTCATTTACTTTTTTAAACTTTTTTCTAGTTTTACTTTTAAAGCTTCCACTTTAAGCTTA
>PITA01033349.1:0-12860 GCA_004023965.1 Spilogale gracilis | reverse complement strand
CCTCCGCCTCCGCCTCCGCCTCCTCCATTTTATTTATTTGACAAAAACACAGCAAGAGAGGAAACACAAGCAGGGGGAGTAAGAGAAGGAGAAGCAGGCCTCCTGCTGAGCAGGGAAGCAGGGAACCTGGTGCGGAGCTCCATCCCTGGACGCCGGAATCATGACCTGTGCCAAAGGCAGATGCCCAATGACTGAGCCACCCAGGCACCCCAGGATCTGGGTCTTCTTACCTGTTACCAGGTGTTTGGGGCCTCGGACAAAACTCAGTGATCAACTTTCTGGCCTCTGTATTGTGGAGCATTGAGCCAACAATCAAGAAAGAATTCTTGAGGCATTTTACAGAGCAACTTTTAGTAAGTTTATTTAAGGGACAGGACCTATGGGCAGAAAGAGTGGCACTTTTACTGTCTGAAGTTGTTGGGTGTTTATATGCTTAGTGCTTGAAGGGGGGAATATGCAGGGAATATTAGAGCATAAAAGTTTTCTTGCAATTTCTATTCATAAAAGTACTTTTGCAAGCTTTCTCTGGTGCTTATCATTGAGCTTGATATTAACTATTGCTGAGAAGTACAGGCAGTCATGAGACCCTTTAAGAAAGTAGCAATCAGCATGTGTCGATCCTTATCAGAACTATGCAGGCTGTAGGTCAGCTTTCTGGGTTAAAGGAGAACATTTTTTTGCGTCTATCTATCATCACCCCTTGAAGTGAGGAGATGACTTCTTTGGCTTGTTCGGAGGCAAAATATGGAACATGAGTGAATAGGGCCCAGCAGAAAAACAGCAGAGACGGAACCTTTCTAAAATGGAATTCCTTCAGCTTTCCTACTTCATCAGGACATAAAATGATAAAAGCAAGAAGGAAATCGTGGGGCGCCTGGGTGGCTCAGTTGGTTAAGCGACTGCCTACGGCTCAGGTCATGATCCCGGAGACCTGGGATTGAGTCCCACATCAGGCTCCCTGCTTGGCAGGAGGCCTGCTTCTCCCTCTCTTACTCCCCCTGCTTGTGTTCCCTCTCTGGCTCTGTTTCTCTCTGTCAAATGAATAAAGTTTCTTTAAAAAGAAAAAAAGGAAATCGTTAATTTTAGGAAATAAAGGATCAGTAACCAATGGGTCTGGATTTGGGTAGGAAGAAGTAATGTGAATTTTTATTTCCATCTTTTGACTGGGGTGAGAAACAAATCTATTTACAAAAATTCAGGATCTTCTCTGTGTTTAGGAAAATTCTTTAACAGAAACCCTTAGTTCAGACTTTGACCAAGGAGTGAAAGATGCCAGATGAGTCCTGAATGGTCTTATTTTTAAAGATTTTATTTTTTTATTTGACAGAGAAGAGAGCACAAGCAGGGAGACTCGATCCCAGGACCCTGGGATCATGACCTGGGCCAAAGGCAGATGCTTCAGGGACTGAGCCACCCAGGCCCCCCTGAGTGGTCTTATTTGAAATGTAACTGTGTAATAGTCTCTTTAGAGTGGAAAGACAATTCAGACAGAGGATAACTAGGATGAATGCTCAAAGGATAGAGGGGAATGGTAGGAATTATATCAGTCTTATTTTAGCTACATTGTCTTTTTCATTAACTTTTTGTGACTAATCTTTCAGTGGAACTACTTTGTGATTTTGAAAACTTTTGGAGGCTTCTGCATGCTTGTTAAAACCGGTATCCCCTTCTCTTTAATTTTGGAATCCTTGCTTTCAAGTACACTTCTTAAATCATCTTGTCTAATGGGAACAGTTGCCCATACTGGTCATTGTATTTCCAGGTTGTAATACTCTTGAGGGCGGGGAGCAGTTTGGTAGGACCCTAGCTGCAAATGGGCTTAACCCACATTTCTGTTCAGCCACACCTACCTGCAAAGGAAGTAAAACTCACATTTCTGTCTGGCCTTATTTTGATGCCCCCAACGTGACAATTACCAAGCCGAGTTCCATGGGACCCAAAACAAACTTAGTGAGATTTTGCTGTTTTTGCTGGATAACTGAGGTTTCTGGAACTATAACTCTTAGACACAAAATACGCCGGTGTGCAGGAAGGTGGCACACACGACTCTTTAGCATTTAAGAATCCCATTAGCTAACAGCAAGGATATTAAAAAAAAAAAAAAGAATCCCATTACCTAAGACTGTGGGTTTCTCAGAGCCAGAGTATACCTAAAAAGGTTGTACCACAGGGTTGGGCTTTATGTGTGTTTTACAGTGTACCTTGTTGCATGGGAATTTCCTTGTGGTTCATGGGTGACCTACTACTGTCAATCTAACCCATTCTGTGACCAGCTTTTCCTGTCATGGAATTCTTGAGGTCACTAGTGCTCAAACAGCCTTTAAATGCTCCACTTATGCCCACCAACTGTTGCAGCTTTTTGGCCTCCGAGATCCCTGCCCTTTACTTACGCAAAGTAAGGCAAATAAACCTGTCCACCTTAGTTGTATCAGTAGTACCTAGAGATGTTCCTGCGACCTGGCCACAAGGAGGCCCTGTGTCCACCAGTAAAAATTCCTGTGGAAACTTGAGGTTTTCCATTATGGAAATTGTGGTCTGAAATCCTAGGGGCTTGGCTCCTGGTAGACCCTTCTGCCAGCTTTTTTGGGCTCTGGGCAGAACTACCAACTCAATGAAGCTCTGGGGTGAGCCACCAGCTCCATAGGGCTCTGGGCGAATATGCCGAGTCAGTTGAACTTGGGGCATCACTGCCCCCCCAAGCTGACCTGCCCTGTAAAGGAAAGCCAGTTAGATTGAGAGATCTGGTACAACAGAGCAGGGCTCAGAACTGAGAGGAATTTACCCACAGCCTTTGGAAATGACAAGAAAAACAGCGACCTCAAAGGGTTCCATGCCTGTGTGTCTCGTCATCCCCCAATGCTGCTAGAAGTTCACTTTGGATCCTTATGGTGCCACCAGTTAAATCAGTTAAAACACAAAATTCAGCTGCATAAATTTGAAGGTCTAATTGGCTTTGTTAAATGATTTATGAATCAGGCAGCATCCCATCTAGCAAGTAGGAAGGAATTCAGAGATGTACAAAATAGAAGGTTTTTATAAGGAGAGTGGGGCAAGAACATTATTAACAGCAACAGAAGATTTTTTCCAGGCAAGATGACTTTCCCTTAGGAGGAACAGTGGGGAGGATTTGGGAGGGATTGAGAGGGCTCATGAGGCAGATTCGTCAGAAGATTCCCCACTGACCTGTTGAGACTACATTTCTGGGGAGATTGAAACTGCAGTTAGATTACACATTGAGCTCTGGTTTGGGACTTAGCCGAAGGGACACCAATTTGGGCCTGTGGTTTTCGTTTTAATACGGCCTGCTTCTGTTCTTTCATTAGGTAGCATAAATGGTGATAGTTCATCATTTCTTCTTAATTTATCAGCTGGAATAATTGATAAAAAGAAACTCTACCCCGCTTCATCAACTATCCCGCTGTCCTTGCTCTTCTTCCCAAAGAAGCAGGATCAAAGCCTGATTGTGTTTCTGATCACTCAGGAGTAGGCTGTAGATACCGTGCTTTCTTACCCTTGTGTACATCAGTGCACATTTCCTAGACACATGGACATGTATTTTCCTGACTATAGAACAGTGATCAAAATCAGGACGTTTAACATGATTGCAGTAGTTCTATGTTCAAATATTCTCAGTTGTCCCAATCACATACTTTATAGCTTTTTGCTTTCTGGTCCAGGTTCCAACTCAGTTGACACCTTGTATTTAATTGTCACATTTCTTCTATTTCCTTACATCTGGAGTTTCTCATTTCCTTTTCTTTTATGAACTTGAAATTTGTGAAGACTAGAAAACCAGTTACTTTGTAGAATGTCCAATATTTTCTTTTGATTATTCAAGATATACATTTTCACAGGCATACTACGGAAGTGCTGTTGTATTATGCTCAGTACAATATATCAGGATTTTAAAAGTTGACCACTTGATCAGTGTCTGCTAAATTTCCCTATTTCAAGGTTAATTAATAATTAATAATTTATGGGAAGATACTTTGAGTCTATGTAAATATCCCATTCCTCATCAGACTTTGATTCACTAGTTTTAGCATCTATAATATTGTCCTTTATAATAAGAAATACATATTTGATCTTTGTTCCATTTCTGGCCCTGAGGTCCTAAAACATTGGGAATTTCGGGGCGCCTGGGTGGCTCAGTTGGTTAAGCGACTGCCTTCAGTTCAGGTTGTGATCCCGGAGACCCGAGATGGAGCACCACTTCAGGCTCCCTGCTCTGTGGGAAGCCTGCTTCTCCCTCTCTCACTCTCCCTGCTTGTGTTCCCTCTCTAGCTGTGTTTCTCTCTGTCAAATAAATAAATAAAATCTTTAAAAAAAAATTTTTTTAAAAATTGGGAATTTCCTAAATGATGAGAGTAATAAGGTGTCTTTGTTATGTTAATGAGGTGAGTTTTGGGCTGCACATAAGCGGGGGAGCTGGTTGCTAGAGGAGGCAACTGCAGGATTAGAAGGTTGGAACTTTAAGCCCCTCCTCCCTGACTTCAGGATGGGGGAGGGGCGGGATATTGAGTTCTATCATCAATGGCCAATGATTTAACCAATCTTGCCTATATAATAAAGCCTCCATTAAAACCCAAAAGAAGAGGGCTTGGAGAGCATCCAAGTTGTTGAACATGTAAAGATTTGGAGAGAGTGGTGTGTCAGGGAGAGGCTGGAAGCTCCGTGCCCTTTCCCAATAAGGTCAGTGAGAAGCACAGGTGATAATCCTGGAATTGGGATTGGCATCTCAAGATTGTAGGGATAAGTCCTGTGGGATCTGACACCATCACCAGACAGTTTTCCAATTGAGTTGAATTGTAAGACACCCAGCTGACATCTAAGAATTGCTTCGATGTGTGTGTGTGTGTGTGTGTGTGTGTGTGTAAAAAAGTCTACATGTTGGAATTTGTGATTAGAAACATGGCATACATTGGTATTTCTTGCCTAAACCAATTACTACTATAACTGTTGCCAAATAGAACTATTTTTTAGCTCCATCGTTCTTTCTATATTCCTTATTTGTCAGTCTACTGTAAGGGCTTTCCCTTGCTGGTAACTGATAAGTTAACATCATTATGAATTCTGGATTCTTCTTATATCCCCTGGTTTATAATCTGTTATTATCATTATTTATTGTGAAGCTCAAATTGTCCCAGAGTTGGTTAGTGGGATATTCTTTAAGGTGGCTCCTGTATCTATTTGGTATGTTTCCATCTTTCTTTGAGCCTTTCACTACTACTTGGTAACAGCCAAATGTCCCAGGTACTAATACTTTTGACATGTCTTCATTGTTTTTAGTAGTTTTTTTTTCCCCGGTATTGTAAAACTCTCTAGGCTTGTCTTATACATTTCCTGCCCCGACCTTGGAATCATCTATTTCTTCAAGTATCCATACCTCTTTTTCATGGGAAATAATAGAGACCACAATCTGGAGACAAGGGGTTTTTGTTATTTATGGGCCTTTTCTGTAGTCAGATCTAGGTTATACGTATTTTGAAGATAAAATACGTTATGAATTCAGCAACTTTGTCCAAGGCAAATTTAGTATGATAAGCATTTTACTTATCCTTCTCTGTATCTGTATTTCCTTTCTCACCTGTAGGAAATCCTGGTCTTCAGTGACACCAATATAAATTCTCATGTGTTTTATTCTTCAATATATACACAACACTTTTAGAATAATAATACCAAATCTCCTTGTATTATTTCTCTTCGCTGAATTTCCACAAACTTGGTGGCTTAGAACAATACACATTTATTACTGATAGCTTCTGTGGACCAGGAGTCTACACACAGCTCAGCTGGGTCCTCAGCTAAGGAACTCACAAAGTTGTAGTCAAGGTGTTGGTCAGGACAGCTGTGTTATCTGTGGCTCAACAAGGGACTGACCTGCTGGCAGCAGAATTTAGTTGTGGTTATAGGACTGAGGGTTTCAGATTCTTCCTGTCAGCTAGAGGTATCTCTCAGTTACTTGCCAGGTGGACTTCTCAGCATAGGAAGCCTGTAACATGGCATCTTGCTTCTTCAAAGCCAGCAGGAGAGTGACTCCAGCCAAGTCAAGAGCTGTGATCTTCTGTACCTTAATTATATAATCACATACATGTGTATCCCATCACCTTTGCAATGTTCTATTGGTTAGAAGCAAGACGCAGGTCATGTCCATACTTGGTGGGGGAAGGGGGAACTACACAAGGATGTAAACATCACAGGGATCAAAAGGGGCACCCTGGATTCTGTGTACCTCACTACCGTGGTATGCTGAAAATGGTTTTAAGATTTTGGGGGGCATTCTTTTTTTTTCTTAAGATACATACAACATGTTCCCTAAGTGTGTATAGGAATATTTCCAGACTGGTTCTTATAATCTGCTTTTTCTCACTTAGTAGTTTTTTTCCCCTCACTGAATAATTTTGAGTGCTCATCTGTGTCCACAAATATTTGTCATATACTATACCTTTTTGGAGATGTATCATATTTTACTTAACCAACCTGTCTCAATTGGATATTACTTTTTCTCTATTATAAGCAGCATCATAATGAATATTCTTGCAGCAAAACATTTCTATGCTCCCTTAATTATATTGCAGGATTAATAGTACTTATTTATCTCCAGAAAGCTTTTCTGCTTGGGCTGGATTTAAGGAGCTACTTCCCTAAAGAAAATAAGGAAGCTCCACTGAAGGGAGATATTAATCTGGGTTCTTTAGAGAAACAGAGCCAACTGTGTGTGTGTGTGTGTGTGTGTGTGTGTGTGTGTGTGTAGATAGATGATAGATAGATTTATTATAAGGAATTGGCTGACATGATTATGGAGGCAGGCAAGTCCTAAGATCTGCCTAGTAAGTCAGCAAGCTAGAGACCTTAAGAGCTAATGGTTTGGTTGCAGTCTAATTCCAAAGTTTCCCCTTGAGAACCAGGAAAGCTATGGCATAGTTCCTGTCCAGAGCAGCCTCAAGACTAAAGAAGAGCAGATGGTTCCATCTGAGTCCAAAAGCAGGAAGAAAGCTTCCTCCCACTTCAAACAGAGGCTGGCAGGCAAGAAGAATTCTCTCTTACATAGAGGAGGGCCCACCTTTTTGTTCTACTCAGGCTCACCCTTATTAGGAAGGACAATCTGCATTAATTAGTCTACCAATTTAAATGTTCATTTTATCTAAAAATACCTTCACAGAAACATCCCGAATAAATACTTGACCAAATATTTGGACATCCCATGGCCTGGTTAGGTTGGCACATAAAGATTCGTGACAGGAGGCCTTTCCAAATAAGATAAAAATATTCTTATTGGCTTCACAGATCTCATTTCCATTCTACTACAAACAAAAGGAATTAAAATCATCTCTCTAAATGTATTAAGTTTTTCCCTTCTCAGTAGCTCCTAATACTACCCCATGACATTTGCCATTAAATTAATACAGATCTTCCTCAACTTAAGATAGGGTTACCCCTGACAAATCCACTCTAAATAGAAAATACCCTAGAATAAAAGTGTACTTAATACACTGGTCCATCATGCCTTAGTCTAGCCTACCGTAAATGCTCAGAACACTTATATTAGCCTACAGTTGGGCAAAATCATTTAATCCAAAGCTGAGTATTTCATGTGATAAATGTTGTACCAAAAGTGGAAAACAATGGTTGTGAGGGTACAAAATGGTTATAAGTGTATTCGTTGTTTTACCTTTGTGAGCTCATGGCTGACTGGGAGCTGTGGCTCACTGATACTGTCTCGTGTCAAGGAAGAGTATCATGTCACATATCACTAAGCAGGGAAAAAGTCTAAATTCAAAATTTGCAGTACAATTTCTAGTGTATTGCTTTACAACTGCTGTAAAGTCAAAAATCAAACCATTGTAAGTTGAGGACTAGCTGTACTCTCTTTAAAGTTATTCATTCTTCTTTACAACTACTCATTCCCCTAATCACTAGACTTCTTTTCTTATAGTCTGTACTTACCTCCTTGAGGGAAGAATCTTCACCCCTGGATCCACCCCGTCCCCAGACTATGCATCTTAAGGCAGGCTTCAGTTAAAAGCAAGAGTTGTCTCATGCTTAAATAAGATCAGTATGTCAATTACTAACATAATTTCTGAGTGGTTAATAGGACTGACTATATCTAAGAATGACTTCTCCACATCAGTTTACCCAAAAAAGATTCAAAGTAAGTATACTTGACTGAAATTTCATCTAGGGTAGAGAGGAAACTACCTTTGCTGAATGCCCCCCACATTTTCATATTTAACTAATAACACATTTTTGTGCCCTGAGAAAAAATATATGCAGTAGTTAATTTTTAACTTTATTTTTGAAGTATAGTTGACATAAAATGTTGCATTAGTTTCAGGCATACAACATAGTGATTCAACAAGTCTATACCTTGTGCTGTGCTCACCCCAAGTGTAGCTACCATCTGTCACTACACCCCACTGTTACGGTACTACTGACTATATTCCCTATATTGTGCATTTTATCCTTTTTCCTTTTTTAAGATTTTATTTGAGAGAGAGTAAGTGAGCCGTGGCGGGGGAGGAGGGGAGGAGATGGAGGCAGAGGGAGAAAGAGAATCTCAAGCCGACTCTACGCCAAGCGCTGATAGAGGGCGATAGAGGGCTCAGTCTCACAACCCTGAGATCATGACCGGAGCCAAGATCAAGAGTTGGACGCTTTACCGACTGGCACCCCTCCCCATGACTTTGTCTGTATCTCCCACTCCTCTTCACTTGTGTTGGCCATCCCCCAACCTCTTCCGCTCTGGCAACCATCAGTATGTTCTCTGTATTTATGGGTCTGTTTGTGGTTTTTTGTTGGTTTACTTACTGTTTTGTTGTTTTAGATTCTACATATAAATGAAATTGTATGGTATTTATTTCTGTTTGACTTATTTCACTTGACATAATACCCTCTGTGTTGTCACAGATGGCAAGATCTCATCCTTTTTACGGCTGAGTAAGATTCCATTATTTTTATATAATGCATTTTAAAATGCAAACTCATTCCTATGTGGGGTGTGTGTGTGTACACACCACATCTTGTCTATCCACTCATCATCTGATGAACATTTGGATTCTTTCCATAATTTGGCTATTGTTGATAATGCTGCTATATAAATATTAGGGGGACATGTATCCCTTTGAATCAGTATTTTTGTAATCTTTAGGTAAATACCTAGTAGTGCAATTGCTGGGTCATAGAGTAGTTCTATTTTTAACTTTTTGAGACACCTTTCTACTGTTTTCCAGAGTGGCTGTACCAGTCTGCATTTCCACCAAAAGTATAAGAGGGTTCCTTTTTCTCCACATTCTTGCCAAAATCTATTTCCTGCCTCATTAATTTTAGCCATTCTGACAAGTGTGAGGTCATATCTCGTTGTAGTTTTGATTTGTATTTCCCTGATGGTGAGTAATGTTGAGCATCTTTTCATATGTCTGTTAGCCATCTGGATGTCTTCTTCTTTTTTTTTTTTTTTTTTTTTTTTTTTTTTAAGATTTTATTTATTTGACAGAGAGAAACACAGCCAGAGAGGGAACACAAGCAGGGGGAGTGAGAGAGGGAGAAGCAGGCTTCCCGCCGAGCAGGGAGCCCGATGTGGGACTCAATCCCAGGTTTCCGGGATCATGACCTGAGCCGAAGGCAGTTGCTTAACCAACTGAGCCACCCAGGCGTCCCTCTCGTTGTCTTCTTTAGAAAAATGTCTTTTGATGTCTTCTGCCCATTTGTTAATGGGATTTTTTGTTTGGGGGTGTTGAGTTTGATAAGTTCTTTATAGATTTTGGATACTAATCAGATATGTCATTTGCAGATATCTTCTGCCATTACAAATGTTACCTTTCAGTTTTATTGTTTCCTCCACTGTACAAAAAAGTTTTATCTTGATATAGTCCCAATAGTCTATTTTTGCTTTTGTTTCAGAAGACATGTCTGATAAGAAGTTGTTATTGCCAATGTCAGAAAGGTTACTCCCTGTGTTCCTGGAATTTTGATGGTTTCCTGTCTCACATTTAGGTCTTTCCTTCATTTTGAATTTATTTTTTGTATGGTATAAGACAGCGGTCCAGTTTCATTCTTTTGCATGTTGCTGCCCAGTTTTCTCAGCATCATTTGTTGAATAGACTGTATTTTTCCCATTGGATATTCTTTCCTCCTTTGCCAAAGATAGTTGGTTATAGAGTTGTGGGTCCATTTCTGAGTTTTCTGTTCCATTGTCCTATGTGTCTTTTAGTGCCAGTACTATACTGCCTCGATCACTACAGCTCTGTAATATAACTTGATGTCTGGACTTGTGATACCTCCAGCTGTGCTCTTCTTTTCCAAGAGTGCTTTGGCTACGTGGGGTCTTTTGTGGTTCCATCCAAATTGTAGGATTATTTGCTCTAGCTCTATGAAAAGTGTTGGTGGTATTTTGATAGGGATTGCATTAGATATGTAGATTTCTTTGGGTAGTATAGTCATTTTAACAATATTCTAATCTATGAGCATGGGATGTTTTTCCATTTCTTTGTGTCATCTTCAGTATCTTTCATAAGTGTTCTATAGTTTTCAGAGTACAAATCTTTTGTGTCTTTGATTAGGTTTATTCCTAGGTATTTTATAGTTTTAGTGCAATTATAAATGGGATTAATTCCTTAATTTCTCTTTCTGCTGCTTCATTATTGGTGTATAGAAATGCAGCAGATATCTCTATGTTGATTTTGTATCCTGTGACTTTACCGAATTCTTGTATCCGTTCTAACAATTTTTTGGTGAGCCTTTTGGATTTTCTACGTGGAGTATCATGTTGTCTGCAAATAATGAATAAGTTTGACTTCTTCCTTGCTGATTAGGATGTCTTTTATTTCTTTTTGTTGTCTGATTGCTGAGGTGAGGACTTCCAGTACTATGTAAAATAATAGTGATGAGAGTAGACATCCCTGTCTTTTTCCTGAACATAAGGAAAAGCTCTCAATTTTATCCTGATTAAGGATAATATTAGCTGTAGGTTTTTGTATATGGCCTTTATGATGTTAAGGTATGTTCCCTCTTGAGTTTTTCTCAAGAATGGATGCTATACTTTGTTAAATGCTTTTCTATATCTAGTAAGAGGATCATATGGTTCTTAACCTTTCTTTTATTAATATGGTGTATCACGTTGATTGAATTGCAAATATTGAATCACCTTTGCAACCCAGAAATAAATCCCACTTGACTGTGGTGAATGATTCTTATAATGTACTGTTGGATTCGATTTGCTAGTATTTTGTTGGGAATTTTTGTGTTCATGTTCATCAGGGATATTGGCCTGTATACCTTTTTTTTGGTAAATTCCTTGTGTGCTTTTGGAATCAAGGTAATGCTGGCCTTGTGGAATGAGCGTGGATGTTTTCCTTCCATTTCTATTTTTTTTTAAGATTTCTTTATTTATTTGACAGAGAGAAACACAGCCAGAGAGGGAACACAAGAAGGGGGAGTGAGAGAGGGAGAAGCAGGCTTCCCGCTGAGCAGGGAGCCCGATGTGGGACCCGATCCTGGGTCTCCGGGATCATGCCCTGAGCCGAAGGCAGTGGCTTAACCAACTGAGCCACCCAGGCGCCCCCATTTCTATTTTTTTAGAATAGTTTGGGAAGTCATATTTAGGTCTGTAATCTATTTTGAGTTTTTATTTTTGTGTATGGTATAAAAATGTGGTCCAGTTCTATTCATTTGCACGTAACTGTTCAATACCAGGTTTTCTTAATACCATTTGTTGAACACTGTCTTTTTTCAGTTGCATATTCTTGCCTCCTTTGTTGAAGATTAATTGGCCATATAAGTGTACATTTATTTCCAGGCTGTCTTTTCTGTTAATCTCTTTGTCTAGTTTTGTAAGTACTATACTGTTTTGATTACTTTAATTTTGTAGTATATCTTGAAATCTGGGATTATGATACCTGCAGTTTTATTCTTCTTTTTCAAGACAGCTTTGGCATTTTGAGGTCTTTTGTGGTTCCATACAAATTTTAGGATTATTTGTTCTAATTCTATGAAAAATGCTATTGGTATTTTGATAAGGATTGCATTAAATCTATAGATTGCTTTGGTTAGTATGGACATTTTAACAATATTTTTCTTCCCAATCCATGAGCATGGAATATCTTTCTATTCATTTGTGTCATCTTAAATTTCTTTCAACAGTGTTTTATAGTTTTCAGAGTATAGGTCTTTCATGTACTTGGTTAAGTATATTCTTAGGTATTGGTGCAATTGTAAATGGGATTGTTTTCTTAATTTCTCTTTCCACTACTTCATTATTAATGTATAGAAATGCAATCAATTTCTGTATATTGATTTTGTATTCTGTGACTTCACTGAATTCATCCATTCTAGTAGTTTTTTGGTGAAGTCTTTGGGTATTCTATATATAGTCTCATGTCATCTGCAAATAGAGAAAGTTTTACTTCTTCCTTACCAATCTGGATGCCTTTTATTCCTTTCTCTTGTCTAATTGCTTTGGCAAGGACTTCTAGTACTATGCTGAATAAAAGTGGTGAGAGTAGGGCACCTGAGTGGCTCAGTGGGTTAAAGCCTCTGCCTTCGGCTCAGGTCATGATCTCAGGGTCCTGGGATCAGCCTGCATTAGGCTGTCTGCTCAGCAGGGAGCCTGCTTCCTTCTCTCTCTCTCTATGCCTGCCTTTCTACCTACTTGTGATCTCTGTCTCTGTCAAATAAATAAATAAAATCTTAAAAAAAAAAGGTGGTGAGAGTAGACATCCTTGTCTAGTTCCTACTCTTAGGGGAAAAGCTGTCAGTTTTACCCCATTAAGTAAGATATTAGCTGTGGGTTTTTCATATCTGAACTTTATTATGTTGAGGTATGTTCCCTCTAAACCTACTTTGTTGAAGGTTTTTTTTTTTTT